>JAECUM010003201.1:0-155135 GCA_016617855.1 Megalonaias nervosa | reverse complement strand
TTATTACAGCATTTGATCTCCTAATGATACATAGTAAAGGTTACATATTCCTCCATTTTTTCATTAATGTCTTTAGAATTGATATAACTCATACAGTGATGCTACTATGTTTATAAATCATTAGTGAAATGCAATTAAACTCTGACACTTCTGATTTGATTTAGGAAAAATAGCTTGTAAGGATAACAATGAGCCTGACACAACCCATTTTGTTATGATACATCATCAGTTGTTCTTTATCACACAAAAAGTTTCTTGTTTCAGAATTTTATTTATAGATGTCATAAAGTTTGGGCAAGTGTGGGCACAAAAAAATCCCATGGGACCCTCACACCACATGTATATTGTGCATAAAGTGTACAAGAATGGAGGGATGCCCGTTTTGATCTTTATTCTTCCTCTCCATCTGAATCAATAACATCTCAAATTGTTCATAACATGCCTGGAATTGACTGTGTGTTCCTGAATAAATATGAGTGAGTGAGTGAGTGAGTGAGTGAGTGAGTGAGAGAGAGAGAGAGAGAGAGAGAGAGAGAGAGAGAAAGAAAACCACTGTTACACACAGTTTGACTGTACTTCCCTAAATAAAAGAGAGGAGCATCAGCATCCTTAACAAAAATAGTGTGTACACTAACATGAAGCAGCATCCATTCTTAAGGGTTATATGCTTGCTGGTATTGAGTGCACCCCTCCCAACTATATGAGGAAGGGGTAGTGCCATCCAGAGCACAAGCACTCTGGTACCCCTGGTGGGGGTAGAACTAAGCTCTGTTATGAGTATGCTTGCACCCTCCCTTTGAGGGAGGGTCAACATCCTCCCACTACCCAAGGACAGGCAATGACCAGTTGACACAAGCCCAAGTAGGTAATACATGGCTTTAGCTTGTTTTAGTTTTGAGGAAAGTTCTCTCAGATCTGGACTGTCATTGACTTCAGATGGCCAATCATTGACTGAGCACCATTCACCAGGTCCAAATCACCAGTCACCAGAGAACTGGCCACTGGCCACGATAATGGTCATTCGACACTGGATACCAGTTGCTGGACACTGAGCACCAGGCATCAACACATGCCAAATCTAGGTATAGGGTCAGAGATAGGATCAAATTCCCCCCTGTCTCCACATTACCTAATTACCCAACTATAGAAATAGAAAATGAAATTAGGCACACTACTGGGAAAGGTGATTGGACTGATGTCCTCTACTTCCCCATGTTCCCTTTCAACCTCTTGGAATGTAGAGTTTCCCCTTGCTGCACAAAGAGTAATTCAGACTGCTGCTGCATAACAGCAGGTGAGTGATTGAGCTACAAGGTGTGTAATTTGCTATATTTTACTCCTTTCCAGTCTCTCAGCCCCACCCTACCCTACTGACAAATTCAGTTTAACGATGGTGATAGGTAACCTTATACTGATATTAAAATGTAGAATGTAGTTTTAGGGGAGTAAAACTAATTTTAATTATGTAACACTTACCTGTCACTATTAGATCCTCCCACCCCACTCTGGTGTCCTACATTAACCATCTGTTCTTTAAATGAAAGAGGATGCCAGGGGACTGATGACATTGGTCATACTGGGTTGAGGATGCCAGGGACTGATGACATTGGTCATACTGGGTTGATGATGCCAGGGACTGATGACATTGGTCATACTGGGTTGAGGATGCCAGGGACTGATGACATTGGTCATACTGGGTTGAGGATGCCAGGGACTGATGACATTGGTCATACTGGGTTGATGATGCCAGGGACTGATGACATTGGTCATACTGGGTTGAGGATGCCAGGGACTGATGACATTGGTCATACTGGGTTGATACACATGTTCTGAGAATTTCTAGAATAAGAGGATGGAGCATCTAGCATGGATGAGGCTTCTTCATTATTGATGTTGTTGTTGTTGTTGTTGTGGGGCTTAATGCCATTTTTCAGCACACAATAGGCTATACATGGCGGCCAGTATTAATGGTGGAGGAAGAAACCGGGAAATCCGCAGAAAGAACCACTGACCCACGAGAAGCTGCTGGCAAGCTTTCTCACATATCCACATTCGCCGAATCTTAGACTCGAACCAACGCAAACAGAGGTGAGATGGCAGTGATCCGTAACAGACAGCGCTTTAGACCACTCGGCCACTCGGGAACCCTTCATTATTGAAAGTAAAAGCTTAATAATAGTGATGGGTAAGTATTACTTAATTAAAATTAGTTTTACTCCCCAAAAAGTTATATTTTCTTATGAAAATATTTGTTTGTTAGGTTATACAGAAACCTGTTATATTACAAAGCACACTGAACATACTTTACCTATACACTATTAGGGATCAAAGTTGAGGTCAGGACTACTGAATATTGATTTTATTGTCCCAACCTTATGGATCAAAGGTAGGGTCAGGACCATTGATTGATTAATTTTATTCACCCTGCCTTTTGGATCCTTTTGATCATACTTGAAATACAGGCATATGTCATCTTGGATGAGTTAGATAATGAGCAAGATACATATGTATGTACTAATGAGGTAATCTGATATCTGAATGACCCAAAAAGCACCTGCAGAAGGGTAGTATATAACCTTCACACCAACAAGACACAGTGACACTGTTACCACTTTTATAGGATTGCTATGAAACTTGGAATATATGCTTATATCATTCAGGAGCTCTAACAGGGTACATGATGAGTGAGATCTGTGCATTCTAATGAGGTCACATTACCCAAAAGAGCGGCTGCACCAGCAGAAAGGGGATTATACAAGACACATTGATCACTTGAACCATTGAATCAACAAGAATGTTTGTCTCTGATAACTTACGGGGATAACAAAAACCTGTGTGCGTGTGTGTGTGTGTTGCGATTGTGGGTGTTGGGGGGGGGAAGGCCTGTTGGTACATCTTGCTACAGAACACAGTACAGAGCAATAGGAAATAACTAAGTATCTCTTTTTTCATCTGACTCCTAGTAAGATAATATAGACAAGTACATGTTTCTTCAATAAAAATGTTTCATTTTCAGAGTTGAAAGAAGAAGTTACAACTCTGAAGGCAAACCTGAACTGGACACAGGAACAGCTGGCAACAGAGCAGTACAACAATAAGAAATTGAACCTAAAGGTATTACTTCCATAACTTTCAAAATAAATAAGCTGATATTTGCACTGGCTTTGCTTACAACACCACCACCTGCACGCATTTCATTTTCTGCAAAAATTTAGCAACAAATCTTGTTCTTTTTTTTCCATTTTGTTCAGCTTGATGGAAAGACTACCAAACTTCATCACACAATGTAGAATTTATTAAGGATATCAAAGCTCATCATCATTATTTTATACATTTAATTTTTAAAAAGTTAAACAAAAAAGACAATAACGATTTAAAATGAGCCTGACCCTGAGGTCAAACAACCAATGCAGGCAGTGGCATTGTTTAAAGGTGTTGCTTAGGGAAGAGATTGCTAAAGAGAGATCACTTCAGTTTCCTGACTTGTAAATAACATGGGTGGCATTTCTGGGATATTTTATCTTGATCAGCCAGGCTTTGTCATTCTAAGGGAAATTGACTGACTGTGTTAATGTTTATTGTTACAACATGTGTGTTATTTCTTCCGCTTAAGAAGAATATGATAGATTGATAATGGATCTGTGCTTATCTCCTTGTTGAGGGAAACTCCCCACTGTTTAATCTGTAGTGCATGACCCATTGCTTGATTAAATGTCCAATTATATGATGGTATGGTCATGGTTTTGACTATATTACAGACTACAATTAATGGTATGATGGTAGGGTCATGGTCTTGACTATATTACAGACTGCAATTAATGGTATGATGGTAGGGTCATGGTCTTGACTATATTACAGACTACAGTTAATGGTATGATGGTAGGGTCATGGTCTTGGATATATTACAGACTACAGTTAATGGTATGATGGTAAGGTCATGGTCTTGACTATATTACAGACTACAATTAATGGTATGATGGTAGGGTCAAGGTCTTGGATATATTACAGACTACAATTAATGGTATGATGGTATGGTCATGGTCTTGACTGTATTACAGACTACAGTTAATGGTATGATGGTATGTCATGGTCTTGACTATATTACAGACTACAATTAATGGTATGATGGTATGGTCATGGTCTTGACTATATTACAGACTACAGTTAATGGTATGATGGTATGGTCATGGTCTTGACTATATTACAGACTACAATTAATGGTATGATGGTATGGTCATGGTCTTGACTATATTACAGGCTATAATTAATGGTATGATGATTGGGTCATGGTCTTGACTATATTACAGACTACAGTTAATGGTATGATGGTAGGGTCATGGTCTTGGATATATTACAGACTACAGTTAATGGTATGATGGTAGGGTCATGGTCTTGACTATATTACAGACTACAGTTAATGGTATGATGGTAGGGTCATGGTCTTGGATATATTACAGGCTACAATTAATGGTCAAGTTATATGATGGTAAGGTCATAATATTGGCTATATTACAGATTCAGATGAAATGGTCTAATTATATGATGGTAAGGTCATAGTATTGGCTACATTACAGACTACAATTAGATAGTCCAATTATACAATGTTATTGTCATGGTTTTGTCTATGTTACAGGCTCTGATTAAATGGTCCAATTATATGATGGTAGGGTCATAGAATGGTATGCAAGTAGAATGCAAATAAAATAGCATCCAAATGCAGTTCAAATCCAAATGAAGTGCAGAAATAAAATGCAGAGTTTGTAAAATGACATAGTTCAGTTTTCAGTCAAATTGTTTGTATATTGGGCAAGAGCAAAGTTTTAAGGTGTAGATTTATCATCAGCTGTGTCATTATAAGAGAAATGTATGATTTCAGCAAATGCTGTTGAGTAATGAGAAAATCCTTACATTTCCTATGAATATCAGGCTCTTTTATTACTGTGTATGACTTTCAAAATTCAGTACTTTATATCACTGAATCTAAACCAGACATTGAGTCAAAATGTGAGTATTGCACTCCATGAGTTCTGAGGATAGAATAATAATAACAATAATAATAATAATAACATTAATAATAATAATAATAATAATAATAATAATAATATTGATGATGAAATCACTGTTTTCTTGATTCCAGTGTGAGAACCTGAAGGTCAGACTTCAACAGACAGAAACCTCACTAAATCAACACAGAGATGCCCTCAAGGACCTTGCTAAGAGTAAGTTAGGATTCTGACAGCAGTTCATAGAATAGATATTTTTTAAGTAAATTTTTCATTGACTAAGTTATAAATATAACATGTGAAAGGGAAACTAAATGTACATGTATAGTAAATACTGTGAATCAATTAGAGCACTGCATGCAGATTGTTCCGTTTTTGTTTTTGTTCATTTTGGCACTTTTTACACAATATTAGTTACATCATGCAGAGGAAATGGGAACAAAGTCTCTTTCTGAAAGTACCTGTTTCCAGCTGGCCAGGGTGGGTGTCAAACCTGTGACCTTGTAATTGTGTGTCTGATGGTTTACTAACTGATCTAATGCAGCTTCTCCTGCTGAATGAAGTCAACAAAGCCCAGTAGTAAATCATGTCTGCCCTGTTTGTCAATCCATCAGTAGTTTGGTTTTCTTAAGTTTACTTTTTGGAGATTTTAACCAAATTTGATATGCATCTTTCTATTAATGAGATTTCAGTTTAGTTCATATTCC
This sequence comes from Megalonaias nervosa, assembly GCA_016617855.1. Classification (NCBI taxonomy): domain Eukaryota; kingdom Metazoa; phylum Mollusca; class Bivalvia; order Unionida; family Unionidae; genus Megalonaias; species Megalonaias nervosa. Next base: position 149,425 of record JAECUM010003201.1, on the reverse strand, counting down.
AGCCTTTTCTGTCATTATAGAGTTATGGCCCCTAATTGCCTCTTTACTAACTTTCATTTTCACAGCATAACTTTAATTAGGACTTTTTATTTTGCATTAATGAGCATAAACTTGGATTATGACAACATATCATGGTACAGATCTTTTAATCCTATTCTTAATTGACTGAGATATAAATAATGCTTGTAAAATTGAAAGGAAATGAATATGTACATGGATAATAAAATAGAGTGAATTCATTAGGGTCTCACTGGATGAAAATGGCAGAGCCATATATTAATGACATCTATCTGTCTGTCTGTCTGTCTGTCCATCCATCAACAGTTTAGTTTCCATGAGATAAAGTTAATGGGATTTTTTTTATTTAAACAAATTAAGTATAAAGCTTTCAAATGAGTTTGATTTCCAGCCTTCTCTGTCATCAGGTACAGGAGTTATAGCCCATAATTGTTAGTCACTCTAAATTTCATTTCCTCAGCTTAACATTTACAAGGACTTGAATCCGATTTAATATTGCAGTTCTTTGTTGATGAGACCTTGAACAAGTTCATTTTCCAACTTTAGACAGCATCATTTACAGGAGTTATATCAAGTGATTGCCCATCTTTCTGACTTTTTCTGCAGCATGACCTTGTCAACAATTGTTGGATTTCAGTCATACTTGTTTTGCAGCTTTATGTTCATGAGACCTTGAATGTGTTTAATTTTAATGTTACACAGCATCATTGCAGCAGTTATACACAGTAGTTGCCCAACCTCCTCACCTGGGTTTCTGCAATGTAACTTGACTAAGGTTTGTTGCATTTCAACCATATATATTATTGACACTTTCAATGAGTTTGACTTACACAGTTCTGCACTATCATTTCCAGGAGTCATAGCCTCTGATTTGATTTCTGTGATACAACTTGACTAAGTCTTTATTTTTATATCCTCAAAGATAGATGTGCTGCTTTGATGATGAAACCTTGAATGAATTTAATTTTCAGCATTCAGCTTCATCATTTGGAAGAGTTATTGCCACTGGTTGCCTGTTCTCATTTGTCTTCCATAGCATAATTAAGTCTTCCACAACCTAGACTGTCTCATTATCCAAGCAGTTTGTATGATTGAGGTACAGGAGAGCTGTTGTACTATCCATGGCATTGGTATTGGTGTCAGTGTCTGCACATAAAGCATATTCAGATGTACTGCCTGATTTCAACCATTCATTATGCATAGGTCCTAGGCAACTGTTTGGAGTGGTGTTTGATTGTACCCCCAACAGGGAGGAAGTCTAGTGGTTAAGTTTGCACAAATACATTAGTTGTACATTCTAAGTAAACATTTTCCCTTTAGCACAGGTATTTTACACACTGTATAATTACTGTTACACCTGGAATTGTGAATCATGGTTAGGGGATGCAACTAGATGAGTACTGCATGCTCATAAAAAATGTTGGTGTCTGTGACCCATATTTCACCCTTCACTCACGTTGGTTAAATTTTCTGTTCTATTTAGGCTAGAATCAACAAACTAGATGATTATATGCATCTCTTTTAGTATGATACCTTTACATCAGTAAACAGTCATTGTGACTTACATTTCACATTTTACTAGCACATGTTGTTTTTGCATTTAGCTCATGACAAAATAGGTTATCTGCTCATTGTACATATACTGTTGTATACATATTGTTATACCTAGTCATGAAACTTGTGAAAATATGTATCATGAGGAGTACTACACCTGCATCACAAAGGTAAATCATAGTGACACATATTTCATGATGAACTAGGTTAAATTAATGAAGTAAGACAGCGCTTACATTTTCAACAGTTGCAATGGATATTTTGTCATCATCAGAAGTTGAAGTTGGTCAGACAAGCATGGGCTAGACATACTAGCACTTGGTCTTGTTTATTATGACTGATTCATCTTGATGAATGATGTACTGTCATGCTTTTTCTTTATATTTGTTGACAGTGTCAGAGGAGGCCCTGAAGGAATATGAATCTCTCCAGGAACAGTTTGAGCAGGAAGTTCAGCGTCGGAATGATATGGAGCAAGATGTTAAAGTGGTAGGTATAAAATTTAGGAATTCAGTGACACACTGATGTCAGCAGAATTTGTATCCATGGTCATAGTATTTGAGATATACAGTGTTCAGTGATATTACAAGCTTACTTGTATAGTATTTATGGTAATAACATGGTATTAGAAGATTAGTTATACAGTACTCATTTGACTGCTCTGGTGGCCTAAGTGATTTCACCGTACACCTCAGATGGGGAGGTTGGGTTTGCAGGTTCGAACCCCGGCCAAGTCATACCAAAGAATTATAAAAATGGTACTGACATTTGTCTCGCTTGGTGCTCAGCATTAAGAGATTAGTGTTAGGACTGGTTGGCCTAGTGTCAGGATAATGTAACTGGGTGGGACATGATGCTACATGTCTGCAGCATGATACCCCAGTGCTAGACATCGCTATAAACTGCCACACTGCAGACATTGCAGTTATATGACTGAAAAATTGTTAAAGCTACGTTAAAAATCCAAATAACACACACACACACACACACACACACACACACACACACACACACACACACACACACACACACACACACACACACACACACACACACACACAGTACTCATGGTATTAGAAGATTAGTTATACAGTACTGACAGTATTAGAAGATTAGTTACACAGATTTTTTGGTATTAGAAGATTAGTTATACAATACTCATAGTATTAGAAGATTAGTTATAGAGTACTCATGGTATTAGAAGATTACTTATACAGTACTCATGGTATTAGAAGATTAGTTACACAGTTTTTTGGGTATTAGAAGATTAGTTATACAATACTCATAGTATTAGAAGATTAGTTATACAGTACTCATGGTATTAGAAGATTAGTTACACAGCTTTTTTGGTATTAGAAGATTAGTTATACAATACTCATAGTATTAGAAGATTAGTTATAGAGTACTTATGGTATATGGAGATTGGTTATCCAGTACTCATGGTATTAGAAGATTGGTTATACAGAAATCATGGTATTAGAAGATTGGTTATACAGAAATCATGGTATTAGAAGATACACAGTGTTAATGGTACTAGAAGATTAATTATACTGTATTCATGGTAATAGTAGTTTAGTTATGCAGTATTCAAAGTAATGACAGTTATAATAGTTGTACTGTAGATAATGGCATTTATACACTATTAATGGTAATGGCAATTATACAATAATCATAGTAATGGCAGTTATACAGTAATCATAGTAATGGCAATTATACAGTATTCATAGTAATGGCAATTATACAGTATCCATGGTTATATTAGTTTAGATATACTGTAGTCATGATAATGGCAGTTGTTCAATAGCCATTGTAATAGCAATTTAGTTATGATCACAACACTTTAGTGATACTGTCGTCATGCTAAGGGCAGTTATACACTATTCATGGTAATAGCAGTTTTTTATTTCTAATGTATTCATAGTACAGGTAAGGCATTTTGGTTATCCTTTATTCATGGTAAAGACATTTTAATTATACTGTATTTGGTAATGGAAGTTATATAGTATTGTGGGTAATAGCAGTTTTTTTTGTTTATAATGTATTCATAGTACAGGTAAGGCAATTTAGTTATACTTTATTCATGGTAATTATACTGTATTCATGATAATGGCAGTGTAGTTATACTGTATTTATGGTAATGGCAATTTAGTTACAATTTATTCATGGAAATAGCAGTTTAGTTATGCTTTATTCATGGTAATGGCAGTTTAGTTAGACTGTATTCATGGTAATCGCAGTTTAGTTATACTGTATTCATTGTAATGGCAGTTTAGTTATATTGTATTCATGGTAATGGCAGTTTAGTTATACTGTATTCATGGTAATCACAGTTTAGTTACACTATATTCATTGTAATGGCAGTTTAGTTATACTGTATTCATGGTAATCGCAGTTTAGTTATACTGTATTCATTGTAATGGCAGTTTAGTTATACTGTATTTGCTGTATTCATGGTAATGGCAGTTTAGTTATACTGTATTCATGGTAATGGCAGTTTAGTTATACTGTATTTGCTGTATTCATGGTAATGGCAGTTTAGTTATACTGTATTCATGGTAATGGCAGTTTAGTTATACTGTATTCATGGTAATTGCAGTTTAGTTATACTGTATTCATTGTAATGGCAGTTTAGTTATACTGTATTCATGGTAATCGCAGTTTAGTTATACTGTATTCATTGTAATGGCAGTTTAGTTTTACTGTATTCATGGTAATGGCAGTTTAGTTATACTGTATTCATTGTAATGGCAGTTTAGTTTTACAGTATTCATGGTAATGGCAGTTTAGTTACACTGTATTTGCTATATTCATGGTAATGGCAGTTATACAGTATTCATTTGAAGTAGCAGTTTGGTTATACTTTATTTGTGGTAATGGCAGTTTGGTTATACTTTATTCTTGGTAATGGCAGTTGTATTGTATTCATAGTAAAAGCATGTTAAACTGTATTCATGGCAATGGCAATTGTACATTATTCATTGTACAAGCAGTTTAGTTATACATAGCTGCCAAGTATCCCATTTTTCCCGTATTTATCCCATATTTTGGACCTGAATATAGGTGTATGTTTTTTTTGGTTGAAAATCCGCTTTTGTACCAAAATAATTAAATAAAAACTCTCCTTGCAATTTTCTGTTCAGAATGGGCGCCCAGTTCCATTCTTAGAGTCAATGTATTTCACGTTTATAGGGATATTGAGTTCTAAAATTTTATTGGTTCATTCAGAATCAAGGCAATCATACCAGACTTTAACCACAATATTTGGATTGTGCAAATCATGTGCCACAATCACTGTATCGTCATATAGAAAAGGAAAGCAGAAGGACCAGAATGTTCTCCAGCAAAGAAAGAAAAGAAAACAGGAAGGACAAGTATGCCCTCATGTTTAAATTTGTGTAACCATCTAGTAAAGGAGAAAATTTGCATTTTGCAAATTGTGTAATTTAATTTTGCTATTTGGCATGGAGGTGCCCATGGCATAAAACAGCATAGGAAAGCTAATAAACGTCAGCTTGCTGCTTCATCATCAACAGCACAGACAGATCTTGCAAAATTGATAAATACTAGAGAAAACCATGATGTAATTTGATCAGAAGTTCATTTTACTAATTTTCTTTTAGAAAGGAACCTTTCTCTCTCAGTTGCTAGTGATAATGGCAATTTATTTTACACACTTTTTCTGAACAGTAAAGTCACAAAGCGTTAATTATGTGCTAGAATGAAACAGGCATCTGAGTTATTTTATGTTAGGACTTCTATCTTTACCACACTTTAATGCTGACTGTGAGAGGATTTTTAGTTCCGTAAAAAACAATTGCACAGAATTCAGGTCATCAGTGAAAGATGGTACATTGGAATCAGTAATGATTGAATAGACAAGGTGTGAAAAAGGGTCCTATAAACAGCCTGTATCTGATGACTTACTCAAAAGGTGCAAGAGTCCAACACATACATCTTTGACATTAAATTATTAACCAAGTTATTGTCCAGCTTTACTGATGGTTGTAGATGTTGTAAGCAGCAGCATATACATTAAAGTTTTAAAACTCGGTTCCTTAAAATTGGTACTTTTATCATAAGCAGTCAGTATTTTTGTACTCTGGGGTTGGCAGCTATGGTTATACATTGTTCATGATAATGGCAATTTGGGTGTACAGTATTCATGGCAATAACTATTTATACAGTATTGTGGTACAGCTCTCCCTTGTCATAATGTGGTAGTTGGGGTCCATAACACTGACTGCATCATGTACTGAACTGTGTAATATGTATGGAACCACAATACATTGAGAATAATATAACATACCAAATCATGGTATAGCAAGAACTATCACATTTTTAAAATAATGGTGTTTTGAAAAGGAAAAAAAAATATAACACTAAGCTTTACCTTGTCTTCTTGCAACCCAAACATTGGTATGATTTTGGTCATGGGGCCCATTATGATTCTGTTTTATGTCTGGAATTGCATTATAATGAAGTGTGTTATAGCAGAGGAGCAGTATAATAGCAATAAAAACTGGATATGTCATTTACACATTTTTATACTATTTTTCCTCAGTTCTTTTTTCATCATTTACCACTTTTTCTGTAAATTTTCCCATCATTGAGAAATGCAAATAGCATTAATACGGTTTCTTTTTATAAAAACTGACCTATTGAGAAAATTGTTTTGTCACCCGAATTGTAGGTAAAACATCCATGATGTCATGATGTTATTACGTACAGGTTCCAATCTTTGCACAAAAGTATTCATAAAAAATATGGTCAGTCTACATATATACCAGGAATTCAGCTTCAATTTCATGAAATTAAGATATTAATTTAATATTTTAAAACTGTATAATGTAATACACACAGTAAAAACAATTTGTATCATATCTGACTTGGAAGAGAAAATTATTGAATATTAAATATGAAAGCTACTCATGCTGTTATTGATAAACAATGTTAGTGTGAGGAATTTTTGTTTTTTATCATATATAAATAGTAGATTTAATACTACAATGTAACAGCACATTATCCAGTGGAATCCAGAATTCAAGCAGTTTGATTTGATTAAGATAAATGGAAAGCTACCAATACAGAAATTGATATTGAAGTCTGTTGTAAGGGGCAAAAGGATTTGTGCATGTCTGTTTGCCTTTCTGCCCACATTTGTTTGCCCTGTCTGTCCGTTCTAAGAGCTGCATCATAAATGGATTAGTTAATCACATATTTGTAAATCTAGCTCCCCTTGTCACCTTTATTTGTTATATTCCAAATCTAATCCATGCTCTTACTATATGTAAACAAGATTAGTCATTCTTATACGTTTCAATAATTACATTTTTGTTAATGCAAGTAGTCTCTTGAGTCTTCTGTGAAGCAAGATACAAATTATGGTTATCTTCGGAGAATGTTCAGATCATCAAATTGCTACACTCCTGTGATTTTTTTTATTTTCACCATAAGGTGGAGCATACTGTGTTGCATATCCTACAATACATATCCATCCATACGTCTGTTACCAAGTTAGTTTACGCACAAAAACTTGAGTTGTCCACAATCAGAAGTTACCAAATATGTTTATGTCTTCCTTTCGGGTTTGGTAGAACCCAACTGATTTAGGGGTCCAAAAGTGAAAGAAGAAAAATGGTTTCTGAGCAATAACAAGTTCTCCACCATCTACTGTTGCCAAATTTTGTATGTACAGCTTGCACATTGGGTAAGAAAGAACTCTAATGATTTTGGGATCAAGAGGTCAGATTTTAAAGTCACTGTGACTGAAAGAATAAAAATGATTTTTGAACAATAACATAAATTCAACATCACATATCTGGACCAATCTTTGTGGACATCTTGAATATGGGGTATTGGAAAAGCCTTTTGATTAGTGGTCAAAGTTCAAAGTTTAATTTTACTGTGACTGAACGATAAAATAGTCTTCATTACATACCTGACTGGACTTTCTGGATGGCAAGCAGTTGGGGTCAGGAAGAAGCCTGTCAATATTTCGGTCCAAAAGTCAGGGTTATTTGGATAAAAGAAGAAAAGTGGTTTCTGCACAATAATTTCAGCTATCACACATGTATATTCACCAAAGATTGTGGATGTCTTACATTTCGGATAGGAAGGTAGGAAGTCTGTTAAGTGAAAGAAGAAAAATGCAATGTGCCCAAAGTACTGAGAAATTGGGAAAAATTTAGGGATAAGAACATTCCCCAGTATTTTTGCACAGATTGGTCAGAGTTGCTGAGAAGTCAGGAATTTTCAGAAGGCACATTTAGATGGATCAGTTGCAGGAAAACTGTTTTACAAATCAAAATTTTATTATCAATTTGCTGATTTGAGTTAAATTACTGTAATTTTCTGAAGTTGGAGAATGCTTCCGAGTTTTCTCTTACCCTTTATACTGCCTTTGAGGTATTTGGACAGTTATGTTTTTCCCAACTGGGACAATTGGAAAAAAACCATTATTTTTGCACACTTGGTTAAAGGTGTGGAAAAAACCAGAAATAGAAATGTCAGAGGAACCCAAACTACTCTACAGTCTGATGCTGTACTGAGTTATTCATGCAACTTTTGATTTGCGCCATGTCATATCAACTAGTCAGATGCTAGTATATTTTAGAAACAAATTACCTCTAAGACAATCTATACAAATTACCTCTAAGACAATCTATACAAATCACCTCTAAGAGAATCTATACAAATTACCTCAAAGGCAATCTATACAAATTACCTTTAAGACAATCTATACAAATGACCTTTAAGACAATCTATACAAATGACATCTAAGGCAATGTCCAAATGATCCTTTCCTACCACTGAGTCACAGTAACAGGAGAATCACATCTGATGTGAGTCTTACAAAATAAAATGGCCAAAGTGGAAGAGGTGTACACCAGAAGGGTGACAGACATTATGTGTCTGGGTTTTTCATGTTTAAAGTTTTATAAAAAGGCTTATCAATTTTTTCCTATTGAACAAATTGTACTGGATGGGCATTTCAAGATGGAGACATCCACCTAAAGTCAGGAATGCAATCAGATCAGACAACTTGGTGGTCTCCACAGATCTCAAGGATGCCTGTCTTCACATCTCCATCTTCCCAGACCACAAAATTCATGTGGTTTTGTTTGGGTTGGGATATCAGTTTTGGGTTCTTCTTTCAGTCTAGCTTCCACTCCCCGAGCCTTCACCATGGTGATGAGTGTTATAGTAATTCATTCAAGGTCATTAGGGGTCCACATCCTCCAGTAATTAAGGGATGTGTCTCACTGTTGGGAGATAGTGACTTGTCTATGCCTGATCCCCAGGCAGGAGAAGTTGGATATGATCCCTTCTTAGACTTTTATTTACGTGGCAATTAATTTTCTCACATAAGGGACAGTCCATGTTCATCCTAGCAGAATCTTACAGATATTATCTCATAACAAGTCTTGATGAGAAGACTCATTGCAATAGTCATCACTGCATTGGTTATAGTGTATCTCAGACATCAGGAAGGCACTCAAGCCCCTTCCATTTGCTTGGAACTGTGAAACCTCCTCCCTTGCACAGTTTTGGAAAAGATCAGTTTCAGAATCCACCACATTCCAGGCAGACAGCCTGTCCAGACTGGTTCAAGCAGTCCACATGGAATGGTCTTTGAACCAGTTGGTAACAGACACTTTATCATCTGTAAGGAAAGTCAGTGGTATACTTGTTCACAATGAATTTGATCATTAAGCCCCCACTTTTATATCTCTTCCATTCCAAGGCATGCTGGTGGATGTCTTCATAACACCTTTCAGCCTTTCAGAATAATCCCTCGGGTTCTTTATAGATTCTGGACCTCCAAAGTCATGGCTTATCCTGATGACTCCCCTGTTGCCCTGATGATCATACTTCAATGGTCTCCTCAACATGTTGGTCAACACCCCCAAGGAATTATCATTGACTGAGGAGTGATATGCTGTTGTTGCACAGTGTATCCCTCATGCACAACACTGCATAAATTCTCCATCTTCCTGTCTGGCTCATATAAAATGATCTATCCACAATGATATGATTTTGAGCAAGGTTGCTAAATGTATCATTCAGGCTAGAAGGCAATTGACTTCGTAGATTTACTAAACCTATTGAAGAACATTCTGTAATCACTGCAGTGGGAAATATATTGATCCTGTTTGCTTTGCTTTAACTTTCTGTAATCAATGCAGTGGGAAATATATTGATCCTGTTTGCCTTGCTTTAACTTTCTGTAATCAATGCAGTGGGAAATATATTGATCCTGTTTGCCTTGCTTTAACTGCAGTAATGCAGGTTTTCTTTCTTTTTTCATCTTCAAGGAAAATGTCTGCCCAGCTTCCACCTTTAAGTTCTCTGTGGGCTCCATTATAGGGTTGGAGCCTCATCTTTCAGAAGTTATAAAGTATTCTGAGCTCCAGAGACCATTCTCTTGCTCTTTGATGCTGAGATGGAACCTTTTATGTGTTCTTTTGGTCATTATCTAAACTCACTTATAAATCTTTGACTGAAGCTTCCATTTAGAACCTTAGCCTTGAAACAGTCTTCTTCTCTATCTAGTGCTGGCATGGAGATGTAATAAAATTCATGGCTAAATTTAGTGAATGTATTAATGTCTCAACCATCTCTTGCAGATCATGGAAAAATCTTGGATCATCATGTCTTGTGGTGGGCAGGTTCTTTAAAATGTTTCTGGTCTTGTTGGTCTGTATGTTTTTCATGAATACTGATTGTAATGCACTTTGTCTGTGTACCTCAGCAATCCAGGATTCAATCCCATATTCCAATGCATGCCTGTTGCCAGTCTCATACTCCTCTAGGATCAATTAAAACTGACACTGATGATGTTAATAATTGCTTTGCATGAGTTGTTGGAACTTGTTGTAAAACCAACAGGAAAGATATACTGTAGTTTGATTATTGTAAAAGTGTGTTTTTGTTTTTAGTTTAGCCAGGAAAATTTGAAGATGAAGCGGCAGAGTAATGCACTGATAATGGAACATGCCTCAGACAAAAAAATGATGAAAGCCCTGGCTGAGATAGAGAAGTTGTCAGATGAGCTAAGAGACCAGAAGCGAAAGTATGAGGAAGAGGTAGTCAGTTTTCTGATTATTCTTGGATGTAATGGCATATTTTGTGTTAGAACTAGGTAGAATTTAAAATTGGGAATCTTGTGTGTGTGTGTGTGTGAATTTCTGGAGGGATAGGGGTGTATGCTTTACATTTTTTTGTCACAAGATGACACGGCATGTTTCTAATGTAGACTTTCATTTTTACTGTCTGAAAGTGGCGGTGGAAAGAACAGCAAAAAATCCTAAATGAACTTAGATGAACACATTCACTGGCTATTTAGCTTACATTCCTAGGACAAGAAAATTTCAGTCAGCAGGATGCTTTTTTCTTTCTTGCATCAAATTTCCTTGTTTTGCTTTAGCATATAGCATTTTGGCCTGTCTTTAAATACATGGATATGGTTGTGTCAGGGAGGGTGGTGGGGTCTTATGTCTTTAGAGATTGTTCATTGTTTATTTGGTCTTTAAATTCATGGTTTGTGACAACCACAGAATCCTTGAAAATTGGCACCCCAGGAGCAATAGTGAATTTGCAGTACTTAAAAGAACCAGATTTCAGAAGAATGAATCTGTCCACTTGGATCTCAAGTTTATATTTGAAATTCTTTTAAATGATACAGATTGAGAAGCTTAGAGTAGAAGCAACTCATTTAAGCAAAGAAGCCCAGGAAGATAGGGAGAGAGAAAAAAAACAATTGCAGGAAGAAAGAGATGAGTTTCAAAATCAGCTGAAAGAATATGAACAGAAGTATTTAGATTTGGAGATAAAATGTAAGTATTTCTGAGTGTAATTCTACCTTAATGTATCATAAAACATTTTCATCTTGACATTTTTTATTAGCTTGAATCGCCTGTTCTAAATGGATGATTTGTTGTAACAAGTTTTGTTGAGCTCACATTAGTGGGAAGTGAGACAATGCATTGAATTTTCTGTCAGCATCATTGGCAGTGGCAACAGTTAAGGTTTAAGTTAAAAATTTTAATTTTCACATACTTCCTGAACCACATACACATATGTCCTAAACCTTTACACATATTTCCTAAACCCTACACATATTTCCAAAACCCCTTGATTGATTCTTATGATACCTAACATGAATCATTATGACGCTAAGACAACTGATTTTGTAATATGTGTGCTTGCATCATTGACCTTGAGGTCAAAGTCACCATGATCATAGAAAATCAGCATTAAGGTTTTGATTAATGTTTGTTCATTTGTTTACACTTCATAAACTCCCTAATGGATTTTGTTCATTCATTGGATGAATCATAATGAACCAGAGGTAATTCATTCTTTGACATGCTGTTCAACCTTTTGATGTTGGGGTCACACATTTTATGATAATGTTTTCTTTATAAACTTGACATGCAGGCCCTGACCTTTTTGTTGTTGATTTCATGGTTGTTACAAACCACAAACTTAAGAAACCAGCAAAAATGGCTCATCCACATGGCACCCATTCTCTCATTGAAACATTGATGGCTTTTATTACCAACAAAAATGTAATTTTCGGCAAAACCATAAACAAGTTACATCAACAACAACGAATGAATAAATTCATTGTTCCATATCTTTGACCTTTATCATTGTTACATGATTAAACCAGCCGATGATAAGAGACCCAAGTCTTGAGTAGCAACTATAATGTGAAATCCCCATTTATTTTCTGCTAGGACTATTGATACCAGACCAGTCTTGACTGTTGATAGGAGAACAGTTATGAATAGCAACTATAATGGGACATCCCCATTTATTTCTCCTAGGACTGTTGATATGAGACCAATTTTGAACAGCGACTATAATTGGACATCCCCATTTATTTATTCTAGGACTATTGATATGTCAATGGGGATTTTAATTTGTTTAATAATTTTACCAATTAAAGGGTACATGTATTGAAGACTTTCTGTCAGTTTGTAACAATTTCCATTTTCCAGCACATAATAGTCTTAAGGAAGCTAGAATTTGCATTGTATAAATTAACCAGCAGTGGTGGAATTGTATAGTTTATGATTTATACAGTATTTCCCTATATATAGTCATATATGGTTCATACAGTATTTCACCTCGTACAGTAGTATATGGTTTATACAGTATTTCCCCATATGCAACATTTCCCCTTATACAATAGTTTATGGTTTATACAATATTTCCCCTTATACCTTTTTATATGGTTCATACAGTATTTCCCCTTATACCGTAGTATATGGTTTTTACAGTATTTCCCTTGTACAGTAGTTTATGGTTCATACAGTATTTCCCCTTACACTATAGTATATGGTTTATACAGTATTCCCCCTTATACCATAGTATATGGTTCATACAGTATTCCCTCTTATACTGTGGTATATAGTTCATACAGTATTCCCCCTTATACCATAGTATATGGTTCATCCAGCATTCCCCATATACCATAGTATATGGTTTAAACAGTATTTCCCCTTATACTGTAGTATATTGTTTAAACAGTATTTCCCCTTATACATTAGTATATGGTTTAAACAGTATTTCCCCTTATACAGTAGTATATGGTTTATTCAGTATTTCCCCATATACCATAGTATATAGTTTCAGCAGTATTTCCCCTTTTATAGTAGTATATGGTTATACAGTATTTCCCCTCATACAATAGTTTATGATTTATAGAGTAATTTTCCCATAAAATCTAAATACACCACTCCCTCGATAACTTGCGCCCTGATAACTCGTGAACCCAATTATAACGTGGGGTCTGGCATGGTTCCCAATTTTTAAACCAGAAAATACCAAAAAATTGATCCCTATTTGTTGAACTTGAAGAAAATCACGATTGAAATTGGTAATGGAAACTTGATATACCGCTCGTTTTATCGTCAAAAACGGTAGATAGGACCTGGAAATTTGTTCAACATTATGAAATAATGATTTTTAATAAGAAGTCATATAATTTGTTACATTTTCTTTTCAAATGACATTCTTAGTAAACCGCAATTAACAATATTCAAGGACATTTCGATCAATGAAAATGTCACTTATGCCAAGTGGAGGCAGTACTTTAATAAATAAATACCAATTAAATAATTTTTTTATCAATTGAAATTTGTGTTCTAGTTCTATCTTTTAGCTCCTTTTAAGTGTAATCATCACCAGTGCAATGTGTCCTCTTGTAATTAAACGTAAAATGTGTCAATCTACTGTAACAGCCATGTCCGCAAGCGTTTCGCTGAGAACCTAATTAAGTGCCCACCGTGTTTTGATATCGGACTAGCGGAAGGATCTGTTGTATTGTTGCACTAAATAAAAAGAGGGCCTCCTTTTCTATTATCACAGTAATTACGTCTTCTGAATCAAATAAAGCAGGTGGAATTGAAACAAAAGTCAAAAGGCATACAAATCCTACATGCTTAAGAACCAGCGGCACCAGTCGTATGTTGGGTAACTCATTTCGGTTGATCAATCAAACACTGTGATACATTTTGTTGTGTACATATCTAATTAAACTACTTTAAAAATTACCTACTCAATCATAAATGTGATTAAAGATGGCAAGGCAGCCAAGCGAAATGAGTACTTCATAAAATAATGAGCTTTGTTTCACAGATACGGACAGTTGTGGGAAAAATGAGTTTCAGAGAATTCTTTAATTCACACGTAGAGATATCCTCAAGCATGATAAGAAGTTTCACTATTACTTTTGCAATGAAATCATGGCATGAATATTTTACTATTTGAAAAATACAAAAATTGAGTTTCGACGTAGACGATTGTCTGACGAAATAAATGTTACGTGTTTATGATAAAAAGGTATCTTGTTTGGTAGTGTATCAACAGTTAGTCTGGTTCCATGCTTCGTAGACTCCTAGTTTCGTGAAATACTACTATACAATACTACGGGAACCAGACTAATCAACAAAACAAAAAGCCGTGATGTAATACACGAATGTTTACGCATACTGTGTTTGGTTGTTGAAACCAGTTGCAATCATGTTATCGATCTTTCAGATGTTGGACATTTTGAAAAAAAATGTGATATAGAGATAATAACGAACAACTTCATCAGAAAAAGCGCTTTATTGACGATTTTTCTCAACTCGATTATAAAACGAGAATTCAGCCATTAAACAGCCCAGTTCCCCCTCCCCTCAACCCCAACCACGCGGTTTTCTGGATGTATAGGGTTTTTTTTGGAGGTCCCTCGGTAACTCACGCCCTCGCTTATAGTGCAGTCTGTGTTTTTGGACCCTGATGTGCGCGAGTTATCGAGGGAGAGGTGTATTGAATATACTTGTAATATTTCATATTTTCTTGAGAAAGGACTTTTAGATTTACATTTACATGAGGCTAGTTTTACCTCATCTTCACTAGCCAAAGTTACAACATGTTAACCTATCTACACCTTGGCAGATCAGTAAAATATTTCAGTGCTTCAGGTCTGTGAATTTCATTGGATGTAATGTCAAGCCACCCCATCCAATCAAAACCAGGTTGTTCAAATTTGAACACAGTTCCTAACATACTGGAGACAAGGGGAGCACACAACTGGAATGGATGCACAAATAAGCAATTTTCTACTGCTGGTCTGTGTTTACACAGATGCATCCTTTCCCTAAAATAAAACCTGTAATGGCTTCTTTCTGGTACATAGTCATATTTTCCGTGTTAAACTTACCAAGTATCCTTTTGAAGTTAATTGCCTTGTCTAGTTTCAGCGATGTACAATCCACTGCTATTACACACTATTGGTTAATGGGCATTACATACAAAGGGAGGCAACTTTTGAACTCCAATAAATGTTTCTTGAACAAAGCACTGAAATATCTGATCAGCTGGCCAAGGTGTAGATGGGTTAACATATCAGAACTGTGACTAGCGAAGCTGATTTTACCTTTGATACCTTTTATCATGTCAGAGACAACATTACAAAATTTTATTAGATTCTGTTTTCCTTGAACAGATATATAAAGTAAGTGAAATTGATAGGTATGTATCTTTCTATACTGGCAAAAAGGAAAGTGTCATGCTTCTATAATCATACATTCTGTAATATTTCACTCCCTAGGTAAAATCTGTTCTGCATAGAATGCCTCACCAAATATCTCAGATGCCTTGATTTTGAATCTTTTTGTTTTCTTGTCTATGCTTCAAATTCATGTTCTCTACTGGTTATCTGTTATATATTTTCTTGTATATTATATATTATGGTATCTTGATACATGCAAATGGATTTCAAATTAAATCTACTGATTAAAGATTATGCACAATAGATTGTACCTCTGTCTCGCTCATATACAAGTTCTTTTGTTACTTGCATTAGATGTCATACATGAAAATAGAACAGATTTAATAACTCTCATTCTGATTAATTTTGCTTCTTGAAAATACACATAAAAGTTGCTTTATTTGTAAATTCTGACAAGAATTATTGTACCATACATACTCGCTTATAAATTGAGTCGAACTGCAAACAACACAGATCCTGATCTGCTGTAGTATAATGCTCCTGCAGAGCATGGTCTATGCTGTTGGTTCTACTGATTACTTCTTACAAACTGCACATAGATCGGCTGAAGCGGTATGCAACAGTAGATCTGGGTCTGTGCTTTTTGCATTTGTACTCATAAGTGAATATAGACCATATTTATTGTAGAATCGAAAATGGTTACCCATCTCTTAATGTCAGCAGTTCTTGAATTACATCTTTGCCTATTTTTTTTTCTACTGATCATAGAGAAGAAGATCTAATGGGATGGTCAGATGTCCATCATCCATCCACCCATCCATCTATTAGCACAATTTTGTTATCACTACTCACCCTAAACTACTTGGAGGATTGCCATGACACTTTACACACAAGTTCATTGCATGGTCATGTTTGTCCTAGATGAAAATGGTGCAGCTCAGACATTATGGATACCACACTGGGCATCTTGCAGCTCAGCAGTGACCATTTTGCAGCTCACAGTGGCCATCTTGCAGCTCAGACATTATGGATGCCACAGTGGCCATTTTTCAGCTCACAGTGGCCATTTTGCAGCTCACAGTGGCCATCTTGCAGCTCAGACATTATGGATGCCATAGTGGCCATCTTGACAATTTTATTATGGCTACTCCTTCTGAATTGATTGTCACATCACTGAAAGTCTCTTATGATTTCTAGTTGGTTCTAAGTGGAAATTGTGCTGATCTGATGTCCTTTCTGGTCACCACAGTGGCCATGTTGGAAATCTTATTGCTACTTCTCCTGAACAAAAAGTAATATTGGCATGGGGTTTTCACCAGAAGACTTTATATGATGTCTAACTGGTTCTAAATGAAAATTGTGCCTTTTGCACATCCAATATGCCTGCCACAGTGACCATCATCTTATAGCCACTTCTCAGTGAATGGTTGTATCAACATGGGGTTTTTTACCAAGTGACTTCTGAAGGTATCTAGTTGGTTTTAAATGAAAATGGTGCTGCTCAAACATTCAATACAGCCACCACCATGGCCATCTTGAAAATCTTGTTATCACTACTCTTGAATGAATGGACTTACCTACATGGGGTTTCTCTGAAAGACTTCTTATGATGTCTAGTTGATCATGAATGAAAATGGTTCCAATCTGACTTCCAATATAGCCGTGACAATGGCCATCTTGAAAATCATTTCACTGCTTCTAGATCTTAGGTTATATTAATATTATGATTTCACCAAACAGCATATTATGATGTCTGGTTGGTCCTAATGGAAATGGAGCCAACGTGATATCCAGTTTGGCCACAATGGCATCAGTATTGAAAATCTTGTAATCATTACTCCTCCAAAATGGAAAATTGTATCAACGTGGAGTTTCCACCAGAAGACTTCTTTCAATGTCCTGTTGGTCCTGTTTGAAAAGGGTGCCAATCTGACATCCAATATGTCCATCACAGCAGCTGATTTTAAAATCTTATTATTGGTGAAGAAAGTCATTACCAGAAGTGGTTTCAACACTTAGCAGTTGAAAGGAAGAAAAAGTCTTATCTTGAATTCCTTTCAGTTCTTTCAGTCAGTATAGCAGATATTCCTTTGAGGAATGAATCTCACTGCATGAAGTCAAAAGTGACTCCCACATTTTTTCATATTTTGAGTCAGATCAATGTACATTTGCTTTATGAATTTATCTTTGGATTCATCTTTGGAACATTGTATAAGTAGACATTTAAGTTTATTTCAAACTAACATTTCTCCTGGCTCATGCCCCTGTCTCTGCCCCACCCACAACCCATTGATGAGGCCCATCTCCTGGGTCATAACTTGGAAACCATGGAGATCTCCACCTTCCCTAAAACAATATTATACACTTTCTTGGGATGAAAAGGTCAAGTCATATATGCATCCAGGACTGGCATTTGGAACTAACCCTGCATTATATAACTTTGAAGCTATTCACACACACAGACACACTGGAAATTAATTTATGCATTTAGATTCCTCAATTTATCCCACTGGTGACATAACATGGATACCATTGAGACCCCACCCATTGTAATAAAATATACAGTTTCTTGGCATGAAAAGGCTGTTATTTATGCCACTCTTTTGGGCCCCTACCAAAAATATATATTAACATTTGCTTGGCATGTTAAAGGGAATTCATATATAATAACCAACTGAAAGACCTTCAGCTGAGGCTGAAGAAAGTGTGACATAGAGTTCTTTGGTCCCTTGTGTGTGTATATGTAACATCCTTTTTTTCCCCTACATTTCCAGTTCTTTTTCTCTGCATCCCAGCAGATTTTAAAAGGGCAAAAGACGCCTTTTGTTACATAAAAATAAATTATTGATTATATATCATAAAAAGCCAATGAAATATGTATTGTCAGAGTTTGGGTACAAGATTATTGTGATTGCAAAGAAAAAAATTGAATTTAGGGAGTACTTTATACTTAACCCTTTTAAACACAGAGTAACAGATGCATACTTTTTTAACTGCAGTTTAATACAGCTTAAGTACCAAAGTGGGAGTCAACTATCTCTTTATTTTACTCATACATTCATTGCATTTCTGCTAAGGACATCTAGTCAAAGAAATATTCTATTTTAATTAAACCTTATATACTTGCCTGTAAGTCAGACCCTGATCTACTGTTGCATAAAGTGCCAGCAGATTGGGCTGTATGTTGTTTATTTTTCTGATTACTCCTAACAAACTGCATGGACCCTGATCTGCAGTCACATAATGGGCTGGCAGATTTGGGTCCATGCAGTCTGCATTTGGCTCCAACTTACATGTGAGTATAGACTGTGCTTGTTTTTTCTTCCTGACTAGAATACCTGAGTAATAATTTGCTCACAATAGCAAAATATATGCAAGGGGCTTTGACTGTGCTTATGCAATATGCACTTAACTTGATTTTTTTTTTCAGATAAAGAACTTGAAAAGAAATATGATGATGCAACCAGACCACCTCCTCCCCCTCCTCCCCCTCCCCCTCCTCCTCTCATGGGACCTCTTAAAGGGTAGGTTACTCTTTGTGAAAAATGATGGGTCAAATAAAAATTTTACAATTTTGATTTATGCCATGGTGTTGAAGATATACTCTGTATGTGATATTTACAATCATGGTAACTTGAAAATTAATTAGGTATGCAGTTCATAAAGTCATGAAAAAGTCTGGTGTGTTTATAAAATTTATTTTAGAATTTTATAAAAATGACTGACTTTCAGCATTAGTAATTTTGGATTTTCTGGGCAGTTGGATTATCTCATTTTACATTATACAACTTGTGATTTATACACAGTTGCAAATAATGAACAAGATATAGCTTACAGGAGATAAATATGCAGCAAAAAACACAATGGGTCAAGTCTGTTTTCCATGTATACAGGAAACATTATGATTCAAGTCAAATAAAAATCAAACCAATGAAATGAATTTCCGATATTATGTTTGATCATATCTTGTGTTTGCAGTAATTTTATTTACATAAACAGATTTGTCTCATATGTATTAAGGTTTTGGATCATTAGGGCATTGTTGTGCTTAGGGAAGAGAGAGGTCCTTTAGTGTATTCAAGGAGAAGTCAACGGAAAGGAATTATATGAACTCAGTTGATAGAGTTTGCTATATTTGTTACAGCTGTAAGGAATAATATGAACTCAATTGATCAAGTTCCCATATTTATTGTTGCTGTAAGGAATGATATGTACTTGATTGATAGATCTCACCTTATTTATTACAGCTGTACAATTTTAGCACATCTGGCCAGCCATTTTTGTGAGAAATTACCTGTTAATTCCTCAATTTTTACAACAAAGGATGGTTTTGGGTAATTGGTCTAGATTTCCCCTTTAAGGTTTTGGATAATCAGTCTGGATTTCCCCTTTAATGTTCTGCATAATCAGGCTGGATTTCCCTTTCAATTTTTTTGATAATCAGGCTGGATTTCAGCTTTGAGGCATTTGATAATCAGGCTAGATTTCCCCTCTTAGGATTTGAATAATTTGGATTTTTTTACAGCTGTCTTAAATATATTTTATAGAAATAGACCATTTAGATGGACCAGTCATAAAACCTTACTTGATTTTTAATCTTATTTGAGAACTGTTATAAAACCTTACCTGATTTTTAATCTTATTTGAGAACTGTCGTAAACTTTATTTGACTTTTAGTCTTATTTGAGAACAGTCTGACCAATCATTACAAAGGATGCATTTTTCAGTTTCAGGTAAGATTTTTGTGACTGGTTAACTTTTATTACTCAGAGAGTTGATAAGATATTAGCTGGAAGGACCCCAAAAAAGATGTCAGATGATCAATGAAGAGAATCACCAGAGTTGACATTTTTCATTTTTGTTTCAACTTCCTAATGTGTGTATGGTCCATGTCATTCAAACCCAGCTTGACCACTCCGATGGCCTAGTGGGTAGAGCATCTGCCTCAGATTTGGGAGGTTGCGGGTTCAAACCCTGGCTGAGTCATACCAAAGGCTTATAAAAATGATACTAAGAAGCTGCCTTGCTAGGTGCTCAGCATTAAGAGGTTAGTGCTAGGACTAGTCAGCCTGGTGTCAGGATAATGTGACTAGAGGGGACATGATCTTACATGTCTGTAACATGATGCCCCAGTGCTAGACATCACTATAAACTGTCACACTGCAGATATCGTAGTGATATGACTGAAAGCTTTTTTAAAGCAACATTAAATATCCAAATCACACACACACACACACACACACACACACACACACACACACACACACACACACACACACACACACACACACACACACACACACACACACACACGGCGTAACCTGGTTTCTTGGAAAGTATTTCAGACACTATCTTTTCTTACAGTTTCCTGGGCAGATTGAGTAGCAAGAAAAAAGAAACATCCAGGAAATGTGAGTGTGCCATGTTATCACATTATAATTATGTGTATTTTCATAGGTCCACTTTGCATTTTGATATGTTTTTAACCTGTATAATCTCCTTTTGGTGTGTCACACAAACTCTGAGTAGAGTCCCATATCAACTTTCAAAGATACTAGTAGGACACATACGAAGCTTGCTTTGTACCCATTACTTCATAAATGTTGTATTTTGCAGACATCAGTGTGTCTACCAATTTTTGTGAAAACCCAGTCAGTCACATTGTTTGAAGAACTCTCCCACTCTCACAATATGCACTTTTTTATCATTATCTCCATCATATTTAAAGTTTGTGTACATTCATACATTGTATAGCTAATTTAAAGTTCTTTTAAAATATTGTATGTATGTTGGATAAATTGCAGATCTATGTGAATTTTACAAGAGTAAGGAAGACATGAAGGGTTGTTTCTTCATAAGCATTTTTAATTGTAACCATGAGGGGCTTACTTTATTAAGTTTTTGTGTCTCCACTATCTTTGGAGGGGCATATAGTGCTGCCAGTATCTGTCTGTCATGTCCCATCATGCCATGTGACATGTTAAAATTTAATTTCTTATGAAATAACTTTCTTAGGATATTATTGAGCGAAACCAAATTTGGTATAAGGCTGCTTTAAGAAGGCTTGGGTCAAGTACATTTTGTACCATTTTCAGAAGAAAAAAAATTGATGGAGTTATGGTTCCAGTATGAATCTAGACATTTTATTGCATCATATTTGCATTACAGAATTTGATGTAGTTATGATTCCTGTTTGAATTTTGGCTTTTTATTGCATTATATTGGCATTACAAAATTTGATGGAGTTATGGTTCCTGTTTGAATTTTGGCATTTTATTGCATTATATTGGCATTACAAAAATTGATGGAGTTATGGTTCCTGTTCGAGTTTTGGCATTTTATTGCATCATATTGGTAGTAGTATCTATAGTTCATTAATCTCCTAAGTAAAAGTGTTTCCAATGCATTCCAAGATCTTTCATTCTGTCACAACACAAAAATCACTTGTTAACTGATAAAAGGATGCCCATAGACCACAACAGTGTATGGAATGGTCTGTCATCCATGCATCCATTAGCACAAGTTTTTTTTTATAACTACTCCTTCTAAGCTAATTGGAAGATTACCATGAAACTTTACACACACATTCATTCCATGGTCTCATCATCATCATCATCATCAGTCCCGTAGTCTGGTAGACCATTTGGGCACCACACAGGACCAAACAATCAGCTTCCTCAATTCCTCTCGATTTTCCGTCTTTCTCATTGAGTCGCTTAGTGTCAGTCAAGCCTGTCCACTCTTGAATGTTGTCTTCCCACCTCTTTCTCTGCCTGCATCTCTTTCTTCTTCCTTGTGCAGTGCCTTGCAGGATTGTCTTGGCAAGTCCTGATGATCGTGAGACATGCCCATACCACTGCAGTTTACATTTTTTTACTGTGCTCAGGAGGTCTTCGTGAGGCCCAATGGCTTGTCTGATCCTTTGCCGTATTTCTTCATTGGTGACACGATCTTTGTATGAGACGCCGAGGATCTTTTGGAAGCATCTCATCTCTGTGGCTTGTATCCTTTTCTCTAAGTCAGCTGTTATGGTCAATGATTCACAGGCGTAGAGAAATATGGAGATAACCAGTGAGTGCATCAGTCTGACCTTTGAACTGAGTGCGATGTTCTTGTCGTTCCAGATGGGCTTCAGTTTTGTCAGCGCTGCTGTTGTCTGTGCAATCCTGGAGAGTACTTCAGGCTTTGATCCTTCATCTGTTACAATTCCCCCCAAATACTTGAAGCTATGGACTATTTCTAGCTTCGTACCTTGGACCCTGATGTCAGTACTGATGCCCTTGGTGTTGTTGGTCATCAGTTTGGTCTTCTCTGCACTGATTTCCATGCCGTAGGCTGCGGAGGTTTTGTCGAGGCTCTCTACTAAGCTAGCTATTTCTTGTTCATTTCCTGCTAGTCCATCAATGACGTCGGCAAAACATAAGTTGGTGACCATTCTGCCTCCGATGCTGACTGTCCCTTCATGCTTTTCATGCGCATCAGCCATGATTCTCTCCAGAAAGATGTTGAATAGTGTGGGAGAGAGCAGACAGCCTTGTCTGACTCCGACTGTCGTTCTGAACCAGTCCCCTATGCTGCCGTTGAAGTATACTGCACTGGTGGCCTTGTCATACAGGTGCTCTATTACTGTGATGAGGTTGGCATTGATGTTGTACAGTCTCATGTTCGCCCACAAGGCTGCATGCCATACCCTGTCAAATGCCTTCTTGAAATCCACGAAGACGTGGTACAGATCTTGCTGGTGTTGGAGGTACTTCTCACAAATATCCTGAGGTTGAAGATCTGCTCTGTTGTGCTGCGCCCTGCTCTGAAACCTGCCTGCTCCTCAGCAATGATCTTTTCAGCCTGTGGCTTTAGTCTGTTTAGCAGTATCCTCAACATGACTTTGCTTGGATGGCTTATAAGACTGATTGTACAGTGGTTTTGACACTGTTGTAAATTGCCTTTCTTGGGGAGGGTGATGATCAGTGATTGTGTCCACGGCGATGGCCATTCTCCTGTTAGCCAGATCTTGTTGCATATGTTTGTGAGGGCGCTAATCATTGCTTCTTCCCCTGCTTGGACCAGTTCTGCTGGGATGTTGTCCACTCCTGCCGACTTCCTCTTTTTCAACGATCTCACTGCTGCTTCTACTTCATCCCGTAGGATAGGATGGTTGTCATTGTTCGATGCTGGAGGGACGTTCAGTACCTCTGGATCTATTATGGGTTGGTGGTTGTAAAGTTCTGTGCAGTACTCTGTCCATCTTTTCAGAATGTCTTTTTCTTCTGTGAGGCAGTTTTCGGCTTTGTCCTGTAAGGAGGTAACTCGCCGTTGTTTTGTGTTTGTTAGATCTTTGACCAGCTGGTACGCTTTCTTGCTGTTGTTCCTTTTCAAGTTTCCCTTAAGGTCTTTGGACTGTTCTTCTATCCAGTTCTCTTTTGCGTTTTTCATGCTTTTCTTGACTTCCTGGTTGACTGCCTTATACTGCTCTGCCCCTTCTGTATCATTCTTCTTCTTCTTCAGCTCCCTCCTCTCGTCACACAGGTTCAGAACCTCACCTGTGACCCAGGGCTTCTTGACTGGGCGATGTCTACCAAGGATCTTGCTGGCTGTTTCGGTCGTTGTTGCATTCCATGGTCTAGTTGGTCCTAAATGAAAATGGTGTCAATCTGATGTCTGATATGGCCACCACAATGACCATCTTTAAATTTTTTTAATTGTTACTCCTCCAGAGTGGATGGTCATATCAACATAGAGTTTTTATTAAAAGACTTCTTATGATATCTAATTGGTCCCAAATGAAAATTCTGCTTATTTGAGGTTCAGTATGGCCACCACAGCAGACATCTTGAAAATCTTGTTATTGCTACTCATCCTGAATGAAAAGTCATATTGTAATTAGGTTTTCACTAGAAGACTTCTTATGCCATGTTGGTCCTTAATGAAAATGGTGCTTCTCACATATATAGTGGTCCCCCCTTCTTATACGGTCACCCCTTCTGCACTGGGAAAGTGGCCTTATAAGACGGGTAGCCTTTCCAGAGGGGGAATAAATTTTTTGAGAAGTGTATGTAATGTACGTAGTAAGAAACCTACATTCTTCAAAGCATTTAATATCTTCGTTTAAAAGTAACATTAATTTTTAAAAGGTTCTTCTTGTTATAATAATAGCCTTATTTCAGCTGAATATGCATTAATAGTTCTTATTCTTGGCATAATCGTGATATGCGAGTGGGTGTTGTTGTCATGCACATTGCAAAACCATTCAAAAATGTCATTTAAATCTTGGTACATACATAATTCTCTTTCCATTTGCTCCATTTTCCCACTGCTGCTGAATGTCCTCCTTATTGGTTACAATGTTGTTTATTGAGTCTTTTCAACACAAAATTGTTTTATTTGAGTCTTTTCTAACCTAAAATTGTTCAGCAAGTCCCCTCTCCCCACCTCACCCGATGTCATCAAGTAGAATAACCCACTTTTTTTCTAAAATAATTGTCTCCATTTACGTGATGACATGTTAATGTTTGGTAATGATTTATTTAGATGTTGCTAACTGTATGCAATTTAATTATGCAGATGAAACTTTTGTAGAGTGGACAAAATGCCTTCTCCATAAAGGAAGTGATAAATATGTTGTCACGTGATTTTTCTGGGCTTTGTCTGGTACCCTGTTTTGTTAAAGGTTAATTTCTCTGTATGTGTGTCTGCACAAAATCTATTTTTAGCCTATGCTGACCCTGTTATGATCTTGACAATTACGTCCGGTTGTAATCATCAATGTTGCCAACTACAAGACTGATAAAACAGTTTTTCTGCATTTAAACAAAATGCCATGTGTTTTTAAAGGCAGCAATCTTTTCACGTGACTCATTAGTCGCAGTCTGGTACCCTATTGTTTTTACATTTCTTTACACTAAGTGAGAGAAGCCAAAATGGCTTAGATATGTACGCAGATTTGACCTGAACAATAGAACCTCGTGGCTGTTAGGATTTGTAATCTTGACAATTATTGTCAGTAGTAATAGCCACTAATTATGAAAGTAAACAAGCTCAACATCTTACTAAGGGAAGCCACAAAGGCTATCAAACCATTTTCCCGCTGACTTGTGTATTGTACATTAATACCGCCACTTCACAGCTGTTACTACTGTTCAATAATTGTAATCTTAACAATTATCAGAGTGACTATACTGGACATCTCATGATAACACAGCAGTAAGGCTACTCGGATTACGTGTACTTACCTTTTTGTATGGATTAAAATTCGAGTCTTTCTCTGCATTATGGAATAAATGTGGCTTCTCGTGAGGCGTAAATGATATAATATTAACCTTAGTGGTACATGTACTTTAGTCAACACTTCTTTCTGTAATGAAAACCTGACATCAGGAAACAGAAATCGGATTACTTAACACATGTTATGAATAAAATACTGGTTCTGAATACATATTACAAAATAAAATGTGGCCGCTTGTGAGGGGTAAATTTTATATTTTTGCACTAATATGCTGGCTGCTGGTAGAATTAGCAGGGTGGCCTTTCGTGAGGGGTACTTTTGAACACAAACTCATTCGGTGCCGACGGATTCTGGCCATAAGGAGCGGGTGGCCGCTGGTCAGGGGGGCCATTCAGGAGGGGGACCACTGTACAGTATGGCTGTCACAGCAACCATCTTGAGATTCTTGCTATCACTACTCCTGTAAAGATGGTCATATCAACATGGAGTTTTTACTAAAAGATTTCTTATCATACATGGTTGGTATGAAATGAAAAAGGTGCCATTCAGGCATCCAATATGGTCTCTACAGTGGCCATCTTAAAAATCTTGTTATCACTACTTCTGAATGACTGTTCATATCAGCATGGGGTATTCACTGAAATACTTATTGTGATGTCCAGTTGGTAATATATGAAAATGTGCTGATTAACCTGCAATATGGTTGCCACTTCTCCTAGATGGCTAGTCATATCAACATTATACTTTCACAAGAAGACTTCTTACAATGTCTGGTTGACCCTACAGGGAAATGGTGTGAATCTGATACCACAGTGGCTGCCATCTTGAAGATCTTCATTACTTCTTCAGAATAGAAAGTGATATGTACATAGGGTTTTTACCAGAAGATTTCTTATAATGTTTTGCTGGTATTAAATTAAAATAGTGCTGATCTGAAGTCCTTCTTGAAGATCTTGTTATTGCTATTTTCCTCTTAAATGGAAAGTCATTTTAACATAGGGTTTTCATTAGAAGAGTTTTTTTGGTGTATAGTTAGTCCTGAATGAAAATGATGCAAACTGACCCTCAGTATAGCAACCATTTAGGCCATCTTGAAAATATTGTTATCTCTACTCTTTCGAAATGATGGCTATATCAACATGGGGTTTTCACAGGTAGACTTATTATGATACCTAGATAGTCCTAAATGAAAATGGTGCCAGTCATACATCCAACATGGCTGCCATGACAGTCATCTTGAAACTTGCTGTCACTGCTGCACTTGAACAAGTGCTCATATTGATATGGTGTTTTAACTAAAAGACTTCTAATGATGCCTCCTTGGTTCTAAATAAAATTGATGCAAATCTAACATGTTATATATCTATCACAGGAGCTAATTTGAAAATCTTGTTATCACTGACCATCTAGAAAATCTTGTTATTGCTACTTGTCCTAAATAAGTCTTATTAACGTGGGAATTTGACCAGAGGACTTCTCATGGTGTCAGGTTGGGCCTAAATGAAAACGATTTCCATCTGACACACACAATGTCCCCATCATGGTGGTCATCTTGAAAATCTTGTTATCACAACTCCGCCAAAATGTATGGTCATAATCACATAGGATTTCACCAAATGATCTTTAATGATGTCTGTTTGGTCCTTAATAAAAAATGGCACCAATCTTACATCCAATATGGCTGCCACAGAGCTATTTTGAAAATCTTTTTATTGCTAAAAATATCAGATGGTTTAAATGCTCAGCAGTTAAAGAGAAGAAACTTGAATTCAGGTAGATAGATTTTAATTCTCTTTGACCGACTCTTGTTTTTCTCATCTGCAGTACAGTGTACCACCAAGTGGTGCCAAAAAGATATCTGCAAGGCAAGCAGTTTCTGAATAGGTAGTGTCAATTAAGAAAAGTATAATCCAACTAATTCTAATAAAGGCATCCATCAAAAAGAATATGTTATGTTATTTTTCTCATCCACAGTATCACTCGGTGGTGTCAGCTTGAATGACAGCTACAGTCAGGCAGTGGCTGAAATGATGGATTCAATTAAGAAAGGCACAATCCGACTGAATTCAGCAAGGACACCTATCAAACGAGTATGTACATGGTTAGACCTATATGTAAGATAGTATCAGGGACAAGAGAGTTTTGTCCCTTGACAGCTGAGTCTTTTGGAGGTTTTTTAAATTTATACACAAGTATGACAACATATTTTCCTGCCTGTAATTCACAGCAATGTTAATATTCTGTGTTAATGTTTTTGAAAGTCATATATCAATTGATATATTTATAATGTTACTAACATATATACTGGTCAATAAGTTGAGTCCAACATAGACCCAGATCTAGTGTCATATATTGTACTGGTACATCTGGGTCTATGCAGTTTGTTAAAAATGATCGATAGAATAAACCCATTCACTCTGATCTGACCATGCATTATGTGACAGCAGATCAGGGTCTGTGTTGTGTGCATTTGGTCTTGTTTTACAAGTGAGTATATACGGTATTTATTTGAAAGCTGTAAACTTGATATGCTAGGGTTTCTGGTCTCATCTAGAATACCTCCAATTAAACTGCATATTATGTGACAGCAGATTTGGGTACATACAGTTTGCAGTTGGATTTGACATATAGATGAGTATACATGGTATAATTCTTCTTCAGATACATTACTCATTTAAAGAATATACCAAGATGGAAGTCAATGGGAGTGGTCCCTTCTTGGATTGAGGGATTGGCAATGAATCCTACCATTTGGCTGTTTCTGGTTGTTCTTGTGTCCAGCTAGCATGCTCTTTTAAGATATGCCTTCTGGTTTGTGCCTTTTCTCATGTTTGAGCAATCCTAGGAGTTTTCTTAACACATGGAAGTATAATCCATATATTTTCTCACTGAATTAGCCACTATCATCATTGTTGATGAATATTTTGAATTTCCATTCTATATTTTGTGATACAATAACTGGTCCCATCTTTATCTATACTGATATCTAGTAGTCATTACAATATATTTTGGTATGCGACCATGCTGCATCTTATTCCAAGTAAGTGATCTTTTATGATTGGTAACTAGAGATAATTTCTGTAATTTATTCAATTCTCATTGTCCATTTCACTGTAATTCTTGGATAATTGACTGATTTTGCTTTTATATGACATTCTTTTGTTTTCTTTAATTACAGATAATGATTAGAAAGAATTTTGTGTCTGTACTAGATTTAAGTTGTCTAAAAATAATCATCCACCTACATTACCATTATGGGGTGTCAGTCAGACCATGCATGTCAATCAGCACTCAGACAGGGTACATGGGCAGTGATTTTGCCAATGGCTGTACGTGGCTAGTAATGAGAGCCAGAAGGCACTATTTAAAAGATATTGGATGCTGTCAGCTTTGCCACTGATGTCTCAGCAAAAGTGATCTTTAGTGTGCAGTCACTGCCAATCAGGAAAAAGATCATGCATTATTTTGCAGGACCCTCACAAAACTGCAGTGACATGTTACTCTCTTGGCCATGAATCTCTTCTGTCATACTGTGCAAAATATAGGCAAGTACTGACGTGGTAGGTTGGCCAATATTTTTAACCCATCACCCTGGTACTGGCTGTGGTGATCTGTCCCTTGATAGCCAGTACCATGCCTCGTAATCTGATATCAGCTGCCATTGTACTTCATCCAGTCCAGTCACATCATTGTGTCCACTCATGCCCAGTGTCACCATTTCTATGTATGTTGAGCTGTCTTCCAAACATACCCAGTTTTTGACCCAGCATGTAGATGGTGTCTGACACCCATGCATGCCACTTCCAACCCAAGTTTTGTTGTGGAAAGAGCAACTAACACTCACCATCAGGATTTAATCATCAAGTTTCCCACCATATCCAGTGCTGGACTCATGAAGGCAACATGAACAGGCACCAGATCTTTTCATCACCGATACTATCTCCTTCATGATTCAGTATGGTTTATACCCATCACAGACTTGTGATGACATTCAAAGTTAACACCAGGAGATAACTGTTTCCCAACATGGATGGATTCGCAACCTTGTTTATCAACCTAGACTCCCTCCTTCCCATGTCCAGTTTTCGATACCTTTGCAGGAGGCTTCATTGCAAAACCCCCGCTTTTGACATCAAAGCTGTAAATTCCATAAATGTGAACCTCCAGGTCATTGAGTGTTTTCCTCCTGAGATGAAATCTCCTGTGTATGCAAAATTATTAATGAATAATATAAATTGTTCCATTTTTTTACACCTTGCTTCCAGTGTAGTATATCAACAACAATACTGCCTGTGATCACATGACTATGAACTGGATCAAGCAGAACAAAAACAGTTAAGTTTCTGATTTCAAGCATAAAAAACTAGCTTCCCGTTGATTCTGTCAGCAGGGTTGGTTGGTTTCAGTGTTTGAAGTTTGTTGACATGGATTTTACTATTTTATTGTGTGTGATCAGAAGTACACCACTCCCTCGATAACTCGCGTCCGGATAACTCGCGAACCCACTTATAATGCGGTGTCCGGCATGGCTCCCGATTTTTTTCCAAAGAAAATATATTTTAAAATGTGCTGAACGTGAAACAAATCGCGATAAGAGTTGGTAAATTGAACCTTGATACATACCGTATTTTATGTAAATTTTCTTACACGAAAAAATAATTATTAATCATTCATTTTTGCAAAAACAAAATGGGAATACGGTATTTTCGATCTTTTTTGCAAACGTAAATCTTCTTAATGGAAATTTTATGTCCAATAATTTAACAAATTTTTCAAATAATACAAAGTGATATGTACAAAAAATTATGATACATTTAAATAATTATTATTTTGATAACTGGATTGTGTACGAAAAATTAAAGGGTACAAAAAAATACTTGAAATACGGTAGCTCATTTTATCATCGGAAATGGTGATTATTGCCCATAAAGATAGAATCCATATTGTGAAATTTGCAAGTTCTAATAAGATATCACATATTATGTTTGGGGTTTTTTTGAGAGAAATAGTTGTCAATACACTGTAAATAAACAGTTTGGTGAAACAGCGATCAACGAAAAATTCTGGTAAATGCTAACAGGTGGCAACAGAGAATGAAATAAACACAAATTAAATGTCTTGCTATGTGAAATTCACGTTCTAATCCTTTAATTTTGCTTCAATGTAAACACCATAATCGCAACATATTCTCTTCTGTGAAAACATGAAAAGAGTCAATCGACCGTCATATCGAAACCCGTGAGTACTTCTGTGAGAACCTAATTACATGCTGGCTTTGTTTTGATCCACAACTTGGGGAAGTGTTTGTTGCATTAAAAAAAATCAATTAAAAGAGACCTGTATTGTTTTATCACTTTGAATATGTCTTTTGTATCAAATCAAGCAAGGGAAGTGCAATTAAAAAAAATTAAAAGGCATACCAATAGCAGCATATGTTCTTGTGGTCATTACCGTTCTCAAAATTCATTTTATTTGACCAATCGAAAATGGTTTCACATTTTTATGTACTTAACATCACTAAAGTATATAATATCAGTAATATATCCTAATCATTTGTAAATGTGACCATGGAGAGCAAAGGAAGTAAGCAAAAGGTGTACTCAGTGACTGAAAAGCTGTGCATCATAGATAGGGTTCATAATGGCGAAGTGAGATCCAACATTTGCAATGAACTAAAAAATTGCTGAGTCGACATTTAGAGGTTGCTTAAGGATAAGCAGAAACTTCGGGATTATTTACATGATGTTGATTCAGATAATGGGATCAAACGAAAATGAGCACGGACTGCAAACGATACTGAATTTGAAGATGCTGTGTTTGCATGGTTCACACAGCAACGTGAACAAGGTGTTCCCATCTCTGGAACAATTCTCAAGGCCCAAGCAGAAAAAATGGCAAAAAGTATGGAGAATGAATCTCGTTTTAGGGCAAGCCATGGATGGCTTTGGAGATTCCAGCGCCGACATAGAATTAAACAAAATTCATTGTCGGGAGAAATATGCTCAGCGAATCCGGAAGCCGCATGTAATTATCCATACCAGCTCAGAGAGATAATCATCCGTGAACAATGCACAGAGGCGGCAGAGAAATCAAAGAGTAACACAAAAAATATGAAGAGATGTTTTCAGAATGTGAAGTGATATTTGTCAAACGTTTCACAAACTGCAAGTATTATCGTGTTCTAATTTAGGATATTTTAAATTTGTAGACCTATTAAATTCATGTTGGTAATGGTTAACCCTTGTAAATTTTTTTTTTTTTTTTTATTTTTTACCGCAATCAAATCTACCCATCGTTCGATCGACATTGTTTTTTCAAAATGAGTGTCGATCTTTTGTATAAAAAAAAAGTCTGCTTTGGATCAAACAATAAAACTAGAATTTATCCAATTCAGCACAAAAAGTAGTGACGTAGTACACAATGAGCGAAGTCGTACATGTGTTAAGCGAACGGAAACCATGTGGAATAATGTTTTGATGATCCCCTCAATACACTGTAAGTTATCCTGAAATTAATGTTACTCTGTGAGGAAAAAAGTAAACAAAGTACACCGCTATGAAGAGATATTTATTCACAGTTAATCTTAGCACGATTATCAATTGAGTATTCAACACTAACATGCCAACCCACCCCACCCCCCTTTTGCCTCTACGTCGATCCCTTTGTTAGTTTTGTTGTTTGTTATAGGTCCCTCGATAACTCGCGCCCTCGCTTATAACGCGGTTGATGTTTTTGGACCCCATTGTGCGTGAGTTATCGAGGGAGTGGTGTAATTCCAAAAGGATTAGAGGCATTAATTGATTATTGTTGGATTATTAAAGAGCTCATTCAGCATAAAATAATTAGCATTACTTTTTCTCCACAGGTAAGGTTTTGCTTCAGTGTTTAAAGTTGTTGAGCTGGATTAGAGTCTATACAGTGTGTGATCAGAAGTAATATGGACAGGATTAGAGATGCTAATTGATTATACAGTCCCACACACTTACATTGACATCACTTATGTCAACAAGACACCTATGTTGATGAAAATACAAAGTCCCAATCCCATGGTCTATTATTGCTACCAAATTTGTAATGGTTATGTCAACATTGAGATAATAAATAACTGTACATGTCAACAGAAGCCCTTGGTCCCAACTTGAACAAATTCTTTGTTTTCTTATAATTTATGTCGACAGCTGCCAGTTCTGACTCATACTTTGCTCTAGAATTATTTGATGTTGCCACCAAGCTTTAATGCTGCCATCACATTAGCAAGTGGACACATATTTGGTACTCGCAAGTTGGGTTTTGCAGTGACTTCAGTAGTATGTGACCCTTCATCAAAACAAGCCAGCTACATTCTTTTATAAAAACAATGTACCCTTCATCAAAAGCAGTTGGTACCAAACTTGTATACTTCCACATTCTTCCCATCACGATAAGTTTGCAAATTGCAACAAACGGTAAGATTTCATTGCTATTATACAGGTTTACTTATAAGACATGTGGTTCTTATAAATCATCTCAGAGAGCCTCCAGATCATGTTCCTTGACCATCCTTTGCTGTGAAGGTTTCTCTTTGCAACTGACTTATTCATAGACCCATACAGAAACTTCATATTGCAGAAGGAATTAAGCTTTTCTTATAAAAAAAGAGATCATTCATGACACCAACTCATTGGGATTTTACTCCAGAATTTTCTTAGTCCCAAAGGTCAATGGCAAATTCAGACCACTCATTTACCACAGCTATTTTAGCAAATTTGGGCACTTAGGTTCAGGGTGGAGACCCCACTAGATCAGTCCACAGTGTAAATCAAGAATGAGATTTTTGCAGTTAGCTTAGACTTCAAAGAGGCATAGTTTCATATCCCATTCACAGTTCAACTCAGAAATTCCTTGCATTCACTTTCAGGGACATTTTCTACTAGTTCAGGGATACCCTTTTCTGTCTGAGCCTCAGTCTCTAGTGTTTGTGGACCAGGTCTTATCACACATCAGAATCACCTCCACATCCCTGAAATCAAACTACATGGATGACATTCTTTAATGGCACAAGTTGGGCAGTCTTTTGTTTCTCGACAATAAATCCTTTGTTTTTCTCTTGCTTTGCCCCAGATTCCTTATCAACACTGACAAATTGGATCTCGTTTCTTCCAAGCAATTCATTCGTCTGAGCATGGAGTTCAGAACCTTTCTCATGAACAATGAATGAATTTTGATCATGGCTTGTTTTGACATTCAGATTTTTCAAAAAACTGCTGTTGTCAGTTTTCTCCTCAACAATTAGGTACCAGCTTCCCAGACCTCTGCTCTTTAAGATTTTCTAGTATGGTGTCATCATCAACAAATCCAAATTCAAATCTGACACATCACAGGCATGTGCAGTGTTCAAACAGACTCTCTGCACAGATAGAGTAACCCAGTTCATACAGAATGGTCCATTTATAGTCTTTAGTTGAATCTATGCCTGCTGATGTCAATAACTTGTGGATCTTTTTGAGATGAGGTAGAATTCCAAACACCCCACCATCATCTCACAGTCCCAGATTCAAAAGACTCCTCAGTTGAAACTCTTTCACTGAACTGGAATGGGCTCACTTATTCCCAAATCCCTCAGATCCCCAAGTTGTTGCCAAAAGCAAGGGACCGTGGATGCAGATCAATCCTGATTGCTTCTCTGAATCTAACAGGGATGTTTTTATCAAAATTTTACATTCTCCATGCCTCCTGCAACAACGATGCATGCAGGTTTTCCATCCCAACCCAAAAGTGTTGTTTCCTGATGGAAGGTAAGACCAGAAGAAAGACCTCTTTGACTTTATAGCACTCTATATAAGGGAAGACCACTCACATCCAACTTTCATCTTGGGAAGCAGATGTAGTTTTAGTACTTTTATTCTTAAAATAAGCAAGATGATGTGGCTAAAATCTTGTTTTGCCTTTGTTTTTTTTTTTGTTTTGTTTTTTACTTTCAAAGATTTGATTTGCAAGGTAGTGTATATTCTAAATAAAATATTTTAATCAGGTAAATATAATTGAAAATGACATGCACCGATCCTTCAATAACTCACAGACAGTGGGGTTCACAAACATAGACTGCATTATAAGTGAGGTTGTGAGCTACTGAGGGATCTTAAAAAATTAAAAAGTGGGTACCATCCCAGCTGGACATTGGGGAAAACCTGCAAGGGTGTGGGGGTAACATGGCTTTGTAATGGCTGAATACTCATTTTACAATCACATTGGAAATAATTGTCAATAAAAAGCTTTTTTTGAATGAAGCTTTTGCATTTTTTGTATAAATTACCTTTATTTCCAGAGTACCCATCATGCGAAAGATCTTTAACAAGATTACACCAGGAGGTTTCAAACACCATCACATGTGCACAAAAACAATGTGTGTTATGGCACTGCTTTTTGTTGTTGTTGATTCACAACAAAACAAGACTCTTTCTCTTCAAAAGGAGGGACATTTCCTTTGTGAAACAACTATCAGTGTTGAAACTGGATTTCTGTTACTGTTTTCTTAGTAAAATATTGATGCGATGATTTCATTGTAAGTAACAGGGCAACTTCTTTTCATCCTTGAGTGCCAATTCAGGAATTTTAAGTTCACTGCAAACCTTATAACTCACTTCTTCACTATGAACTGTATCTGTGAAACAAAGCTTTTTATTCACCAAGTACTCATTTTGTTTGGTTCGAATGCTATCATTGATCACATTTTTGAATGGGTAGGGTAATTTAACTTATTTTAATTATCTTACTAACAAATAACTGTGAACACTAACTTTTACACCTGTAGGATTTGCATGTTTTTTTTTTTCATCTTTTTTTTTTATTAGACCACCCCCTATATTTGATTTGATACAAAAGATGTAATTAACATTAAAATACAAAGTGGGTCTTCTTTCAATTTGTAACAATACAACAAATACTTCCACAAGTCAGAGATCAACACATTGTTGGCATTTAATTAGTTTCTCATAGAAACACATGAGACATAGCTGTGACAGTAGGTTGACATTTTTCATGAATCAGTACAAGAGAACATGTATTAATGATGATTATGCTAAAATCCAACTAAAGCATGAATTTCACTTGACAAAACATTTAATTCATATCAAAGCTTTGCCACTGAATTAATGACATTTTTCACTGATGAAAATTGCATTGAATATTGTTATTTACAGTGTACTGAGAATGTTCTTTGGAAGGAAAATTTAACAAAACACATGACTTGTTATTAAAAGTTGAGAATTTCATGATGTAGATTCAAATTTCTAATTTTTTAGGTCAATGTTTCATTTACCAATTTTGATCATAATTTTCTTCATGGTCAACAAATAGGGGCCAATTCTTTTCTAGTTTCTAGCAATAAAAATGCCTGACCCCACATTTTAAATAGGTTCACAAGTTCTTCAGGCATGAGTAATCATGGGAGTAGTGTATTTTACTCCTTGATGAGCTGTGGTGTGGGTTGATGAGCTGTGGTGTGGGTTCGAATGTTACCATCAGATTAGGCTAGGTCAGCTATGCCATAAAACACCAGACCAAACCAAAAATGGTTTTTGAACCGAAGTTTTTATTTGATCTTTTAAATTAAGATATGTTCATATAATTAGGGATGATTTAAGCCTGGATGAACTCATTTTGGAGTCTGGGTTTATGTATTAACTTCTATACATTTCTTATAACCCACCCCTCCACTATTAGCCCTCTCTTCAAAACATTTTTGTAGGTCCAATATATGCCCATATTTTGCAGTTGGAGATGAATATTTTAGGGTCATAAAATTTCTGTGAACATATTTGTTTCATAAAATTTTCATTAATAACTGATTTCCAGTATTGTGTCATATATTTATTAACGAACATATTACATGAAGGGTGCAGAAAACTTTTTCTAGGTCGGATTCATGCCTATATTTTGCTGTTAGAGATCAATATCATAAAATTTCTGTGAACATATTAGTCTCATAAAATTTTCATCAATAACTTATTTCCAGCATTGTATCATATTTTTTATGCACAAGTTGCATGAAGCGAGTTTCCTTGCAGAAGATGTTTTGTAGGTCCAATTTATGCCAATATTTCATAATTAGAGATCAATATTTTGGGATCATAAAAATTTCTATGAACATATTGTCTCATAAAATTTTCATTAATAACTGATTTCCAGTATTGTATCATATACTGTCTTTGAACAAATTGCATGAAGGGAGTTTCCTTGCAGAATCCTTGAAAATATTACGATTTTCATTTTGATATTCTTTACATCACTCTAAACCATCCTTGGGGAATGTGGGTAACAGTGATCAACCTTTCTTACATTAATGACTGTTTGCAACCAAAGGGCAAATGTTTTGTTTTCCTGGCAAATCTGCAGCTGCATGTATACTGTGTTGATGTAATTTGGTCAGGGTGTTCTTGGCATCATTGATGTAGTCTGCATATAAGTTGGTACCAGTGACCTACTTTTCTTACACTAATGACTTTGTTATTTATAGCTTGACATCAGTGTAAATATTTTGTCCTCCTGGAAAATCTCCTGCTCAAGGCATGGAATCTTATGTAGAACTTGGTAAGAGTGTCATGCATCATTGTGCCTTTCATACAGTGGAAGGTTGGTCACAGCGATTTACTTTTCTTATAAAGATTGCTTTGCCATATGCAGGTTTTATGCAGTGTCAGAGTTTCAGTTTCCTGGCATGTCTTCAGTTTGAGACATGATCTCTCATCATGCATTATTGGGAACCTGGCAAGAGGAAACAGGTCACAATTACATTACCTACTTGTCATGCAAGAATCAATGACTTTGTTATTTACAGAACATTGCATGACATTGCTCAACCACCCCATGCTCATCAGTATCTTATCATTTTTACCATTTTTTTAAGCACAGGGTTGATATTTGTAACATCAGACTGCAGTATATGAACAAGTTTGGTTTTCTTTCGAGGCAATTATTCTTTAATTTTAAGACTGATTGGATCTCTTTTGTATAAAGGTGTCCACTGGGACAGATTTCATAATTCTCATGATACTTTGGAGGGGTGGGGGTTGTGGCAAGTGATTTGTTATTATTATATTATTTTCACCAGGTTCCAGATGCAGATGGAAAACCAAAGTTTGACATACGTTTCAAATCACACAGTTTTGACAGTCCAGATGTGAAGGTGACAGAATGCATAATTTAGCTTTGCAAATGAACTATACAGAATACTTGGGATAAAGTTACTGCATGACTTTCTTCATATATCACAGATGCTTGGTTTTCATCTTTTGTATAGTTTTTTACATAGACATAAAATGTAGTGTGTTAATTATATACCATTTAGTATTGTAGTCTATTACAGCTTAAGTACTGTGACCTGATAGTGTGTCCTTTCACTAGAATTTAGTCAGTTCACTCTACAGATATAGTACAAATGTGCTTAAACAGCAAGTTGAGAGAATTTTGCTGTTATTGGGATCTGCATCACATGGTAAAATTACTGATCACTTGAATGCATGTGTGGTGGGCAGAATAAAGCTGGAATGGCATTGAGTAAAAAAAAAAGTGATGTCTGTAATCAAAACTTTCAAATAAATGTAGTGCTTTAACAATTTAGATCAAAATTTGCATTGTTTGTTTAATTTTTGGAACATTCTTCTTATTATTTTAAACTCATGTTTTTGCCCACCAGCATGGTGGCATTCCAGGAACACTGTGACATCATTTGTTTGCAAGCATAGTTACTCCTGTGGTGTTGAGGTAGCTGGTGAAGGGGAGCTAAACAAGTTATACAAGTAAATTAGCATGAGGTGAAAGCTAGCACTTTCTCTTATGGCTATGGGAACATTGTTGATGATTTTGACCTTCCCTGTGTGAGAGATCTGTGTTTAGAGGAGGTGACATTGTTGGTTATTTTGACTGTGGTTGTGCACACTGTAAATACTAATTGCCAAATATGAATGGGAAATCTATCCTTATCAGCAATTGGGGCTTCCATTAAAGGATGGCCAGAAGTAATTTATGTCCAATTACAGATCCAAGATGACAAAATTAACACCTTAGAAAGTCTCAACAGCAGCCAGATTTTGTGTTTATAGGCTGAGAATCAGAGGCCCAGCTATCCCAAAAATTTTCAACACATGGCTAAATCTGTTCTCAGCATTTGTTTTAAGATTAATAATTGCTCATATTTCAAGGGAAAAAGGTCAAAAACAAGATATACTATTTTGTTTTTATCAGTTGTGGTGCTAGTAAACCTTAAATAGCATTTTAGTATCTTAACCTTCTGCTCTCTTTTATCATACAGTTTTTAATATTTAGTATTGTATTTATAGGTTACTGCATTTATATGGGAAAATATGAACGAGTTTTTTGGATGGATATACTGCACGACCTTGGGAGTGCAGTATTTCCATCCGACAAAACGAGTTCATATTTTCCCATACAAATGCAGTAACCTTTTTATTATATGCTCATTTTCTTATTCCACCTAAGGCTTAATTATATAAACAAAAATACACTACAAGAAACAAAGTAACTGAATTTATGCTGTATTCATAACTAAATACACAAGTGCAGATTCATCAGTACACAGTAACAACATTATTAATGCGCACATAACTCTGCCCAGATAAATTTGAACTTAGTCATGTGCTAGACATCACTTTCGAAAGAAAATGGCATTTTGGTCTGCTTATAATTGAAATTTAGAGTCATATTGTGAATGAATGCACATTGCAACTTTTCCATTTAGTCTGGAATGAATAGATTTGGGTATTTTTGTCAATTCTGCTAAATTTCGTGATAATGACTGGATTTATCAGTGTCAGTTCTACATGAAGTGCATCCGATTTCAGCAGCGAGGGAGCAGTGTGCTGACATCTGCAAGTGTGTTTCTGTTCTGTCATTGAATGTTTGGAATCATAATGTGGGAAAAATAGGAAGTCTTTCAATTGCAATTATCAAAAATACGCTATGGAATATAATGTTTATTTTATTTTGAGTGCAGTAAGGAGGATGTAATTGCACTTGGAATATAGTTGAAATTACAGTACAATTTCGAAATGTGTAGTCAAGCTTTAGAACCCATGACATACCTCATGTAAATTGGATTTGCAGAACTAAGAAAGTACATTTTGAGGAAATTCAGAATGTAAAACTGTAAGTATATTTTTTGCCATTCTTATTACCAGCTAAAGAAGACACGTTTGTGCCTCGTCACTTGCATGTTATTTGTAGCAACCCAGCAATTTTATGACCTGTCTGGCGTACGTCGCTAGCCAAAATCGAAACATATCAAAATGCTTTAGTTCATTCAGAAACAAATTTTATCAACCAAACCGTAAAGCGTCTACTACATAAGTGTGCATTATTTATTTACAAAGTAGTTCTTAATACACTGATGGGTACATGTGTCGTGCACATGAGTGGAATATGAAGGTGTGCAGTAACATAAAATATTGCACGATTCTGACAATGTAAAGTAAACAAAAACAAAAATGAGCATATAATTATTACAATATCTTCAATAAAAGAGAAAATAATTTAAATAACCTAATATACAAAGTGCTGACTTCTATATGACTTGTATTTTTATTTCCCTATGATATCCAGATTGATGAAGGCATGTAATTTGACTACTTCTATTTCCTTTATCATTAATCTAATGCATAACTAATATTTTAGAAATTTGCAATGTATTACTACTTTAATCTCACAAATTCCTTTATTATTTATATCAGATATATATATATATATATATATATATATATATATATATATATATATATATATATATATATAAGCTTTTACAAATTAAGTGGAAGAAAAGTACAAAACATTCAATAGTTCTAGTTGTATTTTTTGTGCCTTAGTTATTCATCATCATTGTATATCAAGACAAGAAGTTAGGCGTAGGAAATGAATTGCATTTACAAATCATATATACTTACTTTTAAGTGAAGTCCAACTGCAAACTGCACAGATCCAGATCTTCCATCATGTAATGCATTGTCAGGTCTGGTTCTCTGCAGTTTATTAGGAGTAATCAGTAGAACAAACAACATAGACCCTGATTTGCCAGCACATTTTGTGATTGGAGATCAGAGAGTGTGTTGTTTGCAGTTGGGCATGAGTTATATGTGTGTATATTCGGTATTTAAATTGTCAAATAAATTACTGTTATAATACCAGAAAATGTGTTTCAAATCTACTCACTGTCTGCCTTACCAGGAAAAACTAGTGGAATGGTATGCAGTTTGCTCTTGTAAATATACTCCTGCCTCTGCAGCATCCAACTCCCATTCCCTTGATGGAGTTGTTTCTATAGTTGAAAATGTGCATAACTTGCTGAAAATAATACAGTTATGATGATTGGTCTGTCTTCTGGTGATGATCGTGATACGTATTAAGTTTAGCAGTAATCAACTGAAAACTGCAAGAGTAGTTGCATTCAGAAAATTCTGTGATGTATTGTATTCAACTGTAAGTAAACAAGAGCAATAGCTTGTACAACAAATGATGGAGTAAAAAGATGTGTCAATATGCACATCCTTTGATATCTAATGAAAATATGTATCAAATTTCATGCTGGAGGACACAAGATTGTGTCCCACACTGCACATTCAGCTGCAAGACAAAAGGGCAATAACTCAACCGCAATTTGCTGGAGGGCAATTTGTCAATAAGTGCATCTTCTGATGATGACCATAACACGAAACAAGTTCTGTGGTAATCCATTGAAAACTGTCAGACATGTTAACATGAAACAAGATTTTGTTTTAGACTGCATTCAGCTGCAAGCCAGAAGAAGCAGAAAAATATAAAAAAATTGTGGGAGTTGTGTGATTTTGTTGCTATGTGCACCTTCAGATAGTGACCATAATATTACCAAGGATTGATGGATGAAAACGGGGATTTCTGTATTCCATTTTTATAGAGGCGGGAATATAATAAAAAGAGCTGGAGCTTCTTATTCATATTGCAGGTACACACAAATGATATATGATACACAACAGAGCCTTCAAGCTTTTAGGAAAACTGATGCTTATTTCAGAATGACTGGCATTTAACCTA
Source organism: Megalonaias nervosa (assembly GCA_016617855.1). Classification (NCBI taxonomy): domain Eukaryota; kingdom Metazoa; phylum Mollusca; class Bivalvia; order Unionida; family Unionidae; genus Megalonaias; species Megalonaias nervosa. Next base: position 107,567 of record JAECUM010003201.1, on the reverse strand, counting down.
TGAGACACCATGATTTAGATCTATTAAGTTTTTATCCTTTTGGACATCAAATTTCTTTCATACAGCCATATTTGTCAACATTTGCTTACAGTTTGATTAAAATTTATTTATATGGTCACAAGCCCCAGACTATGATGGGGATAACCATAGAATCAGAAGGCATTATCCTTTTTTATCCATACACCCTTACTCTACCCTCTGACCCTAATCAAGTCAAGGTCATTTAAAATTCTTGCAAATTTTTGGTTAAAGTTTTTTCTGCATAATCCAAATCAATGGGAGGGATAGCTATCATACTTTGAATTTAGAATTTATAAGCTCTGCCATTCTACATCCATGACCCCTATCCCCCCTCTGACCCTCAGCCAAGGTCAAGGTCATTTGAATCTTGGGTAAGTTTTTGGTTCAAGTTTTTCTGTATGGTCACATTCCAAAACCATGAGAGGAGTAGTTACCATATTTGGAATGTAAGACTTGAAAGCTCTGCCTTTCCTATTCATGCACCCCTACCCTCCCTTGGATCCTCATTCAGAGTAAAAGTCTTTTGAAAGTTAAAACAGATCTATCAAATGGGGGGAGAGTAGGCAAGATATAATTGCATTGAATTTTTTGTCTATATTACCATAAAAACCTTTGAACTTCTATTCTTGAGATGGCCTGTTAGAAATTTTTGTTGTATTCTGCAGTTAAAACCTTTGACAATTTTATATGAGAATGAATTCAGCCTTTCAGGAGCCAGATGTTTTCTCATATTAGAAATAGGACTTAAGTACATATACTGTTTTCTGTACCAGAAATAGGACTTAGGAAATTATGTTTAAGTTGTGGATAGATTTTAAACAATAATTTTGCAGTTCTATTTTAAAAGTTTAACAGTAGGTAGTTAAGTAAATAGTTAAATTAAGTTTTAATGTACTTTTCTGATAAACATGTTATCCTATATGGGAATGCTTTTCTTAACTAAGGTACTGCTGATGGTCTGTCTCTCTCCACATCTTCCAAAACTCAGAAGAGTTTTGATAAAGGACAGCATGAGTTTGACTAAAATGTTGATGATAAAAGTCTTTCAGTGTAATTTATTAGTTTTGACTAACAAGTGCTTTTTTGATTACATAACAGTTGCAAGGTCTAGGTGGATGACTTTACTCCATGCAAACTGTTATACCTTGAGTTTACATGTTCTCAAGTTGAAACAAAACAGATGGTCACGTAGAAGACTAATCATTCATAACCTCGTTAACATTAATTTCCACAGAAGTATAATTTTTACTTCTTAGTAGGTAGATAGAAAATATAAGAACACATGCTTAAATCTACAAAACAGACTTGTATGTGATCTTTGACGTTGTGGCTGTTTAGTGGTCAAAAAGTAACTCATCTGGTGTTCAGTATTTGTAGTTTATTGTAAATTGTGCATTCTTAATAATTATTCTTTGTTTCTTTTTCAAGCCATCCAAAGAGAACAAAGCTGGCCAGTCAGGGGCAATGGGAGAACTGAACAACTTAATGGTGAGGTCATCTATTTAAATACTCTCTGTACTTGCTTATAAGTTGAGTCTAACTATAAAATAACATTTAACCTGATCTGCAGTTGCTTAACGAACCAGTAGATCAAAGTTTATGCTGTTTGTTCTGCTGACTACTCCTAACAGATTGCATACACCCAGTTCTGCCAGCCCATTATACAACAGCAGATCTGGATCTGTACAGTTTCATGTTGGACTTGACTAATAAGTGAGTATGTATGGTAGGAAATTGGTCTTTCTAAGTGTGAGGTTTGTAAATACTGTAAATAATATAATAGTAGATTTACATTTTTAAATTTCATGTATTGTATAAATGTATCATATTTACAACATAAACAAAAGGTTTTTACAAATTACAAGATACACTTTTCACCAGAAACAATGCTAGCATGAAAGCCTTTTAGTTTTTTTAAAATGATGATAAGCCACCTTCAGATTGTGTCACCATTATGAAAAAAGAAAACCGTTAAACAAAGACCTCAGGACTTGTGAATAACCCTCTTGAAATAATTTAACTAAATTGATAGAAAGCTCCCTAGCTTTTAGGCGTTTCAGAATTTTACAAATGATGCTGATCAACCATAAAATGGCTGCCATAGTTTAAACTTGAACAAGAAACGTTAAAGATCTACTTCTCATAAATCACCAAACTTTAACTGAAACTAACAGAAACATTTTAGCATGAAGGTCTTTCAAATTTGTACCAATGAGGCCAATATGCCATCAAATATGGCTGCTGTTGCTAAAATTGAAAAATCTTTCAATGCTTTTTTCTTCAAAAGTTGAAGAGAGTGACCAGATTTGACAGAAATTATATTGTCACGAGAGCCTTTTAAATGTTATAAATTAGGTATAATCCATCATCAGATATGGCTGCTGTACTAACATAGAGAAACTTTTAAACACTTCTCAAAAACTGCTAAACAGAATTGAACCAAATCTGAGAATGATGACCATTTAAGATTTAACAAATGATGTTGATTCACCATTAAACATGGCCACCATTAATCCTTCAAATGACTTCTTAGAAACACCTCATCAAAATTTAACCAAATTTGATGCAAGCATTATGATTTGGTGGTCCTTTTCATTTCTACAAATGATGCTAATCTACAATCAGATATAATAAAAATAATAAAACTTTTAAACATTTTCTAATATAAAATTACAAAAAAGAATTTGGCCAAATTTGACAAAGAGCATCCTGGATGTTGCAAATGATGCTGTTCTGTCATAAAATATTGCTGCTCTTCAAGTGTCAGCAAGCATTATACTAACCCAGATCTGTTTGCCGTCTGCTCTTGCATTTGGCTTTTGGGTAGAGCTGTCAGGTGAGCAGTCACAGACCTGCTTGAGTCTCATGTTTTCTTTTTTTTTTTTTTGTAACACTGCACAAATTGATACCTTTCAAAAAAAGGCAAATTTACTGTATGTCTTGTAACCACCAATTTCTTGTGGTCATTTATCTGTGATCAATTGTCTGATGTGGCTTGTCTTGATCTCCACAATGGAAGCATGTGTTAAGTTTAACAATTTTTTATTGTATGATTAGAATGACAACCCTTGGCTTAATAATACCATTTTAACAAACAATGGTGTAGACTGCATGTCAGTAAAAAAGAGCACTTAGACTAAAATACATTTGCATTGTACATTTGCTTCATTGGGGGCAGTTGAGTTTGGCAAACACAACAGTAGTTTGTGCTTTTATTTCCTTATCAATTCTACACAGATTATTTTCATAATTGCTCCTGTTTTATTGTATTTGTTTTTCTGCAGAAAAAGTTGAAGCGCAATCAGAGCGAGAGTGACTCAGTGTCTTCAGAGACACCAGAAAGTCCTGGTTTTCAACCAGACTCTGAGTTAGCAGCAGCCTTCAAAAGGGTCAAGAGTAGAACAAAATCTAGTAAGTTTTCTTCACTCTTTTAAATACAGGGCTGGGTATTATGTGGAATGTCCCTTTTTTGGTCCCTACTCCAAGTGTTACAGGGGTACATTGAATAAATAATAGTAGTAATAGGAATTGGAATAAGAATAAGGTCTTTATTTCAGAGTAATCAGATTATAATAACTTTCACTGTCTCATGGAGTAGGCATGTGCAACCTATGGCTTGCAGGACACATTCAACTTACAGCCTGGTTTTATCTGGTATTTACATCATAAACTGAGGCTTTATGTATTGATCTCTGGCCTGTGTCCTGGAAGAAGTTACACATTCCTACCTTGAAGCCTTCAGTGATGTACAGTGATGTGCCCTGGAAAAAATTACACATTCCTATCTTGGGGCCTTCATTGATGTACAGTCATGTGCCTTGGAAAAAGTTACATACTCCTGTCTTGGAGCCTTCATTGATGTATAGTGATATGCCCTGGAAGAAGTTACACACTCCTACCTTGGGGCCTTCATTTATGTACAGTCATGTGCCTTGGAAGAAGTTACATACTCCTGTCTTGGAGCCTTCAGTGATGTACAGTGATGTGCCCTGGAAGAAGTTTCACATTCCTACATTGAGGCCTTCAGTGATGTACAGTGATATGCCCTGGAAGAAGTTACATATTCGTACCTTGGGGCCATCACTGACATACAGTGATGTGCCCTGGCAGAAGTTACATACTCCTACCTTGGGGCCTTCATTGAGTTACAATGATGTGTCCTGGAAGAAATGACTTCTATGTATATTTGCCTATAAGTTGAGTCCAACTGCAAAAACATAGACCCTAATCTGTCAAGACACAATGCACCCTCAGATCAGGGTCTGTATTGTTTGTTCTGCTCATTACTCTAACAGGCTACATAGACCCACATCTGTCTGAATATTATGAATGGCAGATCTAGGTCCATGCAGTTTGCAATTGGATTCAATTTATAAGCAAGTAGTTACAGCACTCCACATTGTGCCAAAGATAAAAACATCTGTAGGAATAATTACACAATTTTTCATCATGTTGATGTACATTGTAGACCATTTATGGAAATAGTTGTGTGGTTCTTTGATCAAATGTTAAGATCAGTTATAGGCATGAATACATTAACCTTTGCTTGTTCTTTTTAACTTTCGGAATTGGAAGTATTTTGTTGATGCATATCATTATCGATTTGAATGAAGGATTTTTGGATTTGAATTACAAAATGTAATAATATGGAGGTACTGAGGACCTACAAGATTTAAAACCGTGTGTTGTGTGTCCTTGTCAGTTGTTAACAGTTGCTGTTTTTGACCTCTTAAACACCACTGGGCAGATTTCAAATAAACTTTGCAGAGAAAACCCATGCATGAAAGCCTTTCAAGATTGTACAAGTGATGCGTATCTGCTTGACAAGATGGCCACAGGAGCTTATTAATATAAAAAAGCATTTAAGCAATTTCAAAGAAACAAATTTGCCAAATTTGATGGAAAGCAAACTTGCAATTAGGTCTTTTGAATTAGTGAAAGTAATGTCACTGCTGGCTTCTCCCTCCCCCAAATATAGCTGCTTTTGGTAAAATAAAGAAAAACTTTTAAATGACTTCTTCTCAACAGTCACAGAAAAGAATTTGTGCAAATTGATACAAAGCATCCTGGCAAGAAAGCTTTTTACATTTATACAGAATCATGCCAATCTGCCATTAAAAATTGCCACCAATACTAAAAATACACCAAAAAATAAAACTTAAATAACTTCATCTCACAAGCCATTCAACAAATTTGACCAGATTTTGACAAAATAATGGCATGAAAGTATTTCATTTTTGTACAAATGAAGCAGATTCATCATAAAATATGGCCACCATTGCTAAAAATAGAAATAACCTTCAGTAACTTGCCAGTAGCCACTGAACAAAAATTTACCATATTTGACAGCATAGGGGAGTGGTACATGTTGAGGCAACAAGAGGGGAGTGGTTCATATTGATTTCGATGAAATACTTGTATCAAGAGGGTTATTAGCACAGTTAATAAAGCAGCTCCCAGCCATGTAGGAAAATGCACTTGGATTCCTTCATGGGGAGCTATTCTTTTCTTTGTTAAAATTTTCACCTGTTTACTTTTAATGCTATTTTAATGCCAACTTTAATTTCATAATGAAACTTTACCATTTGTTGGCTTGTAAGTTGAGGATATTCATTGTTGACTCCTTAGAGCATGTTTGTAGTTAATAAGAATATATTTATGCCATGATATTAAATTTTAGTGAAAAATTTATCATAGACCCATAAATGAGAAATAGATCATGTAGTTGAAAGATGTTTAATGTATTCTTTGTGTCTTTTCAACATGAGGGTCAAAACCATATCTTAATATTTTCAGTTTTCAGTTACCCTTTCCCTTTATGTTATATAATGTTAAAGGCATTTGAAATTAAAATATGAAACTTGGTATGCTTATGCATCACACTTTCCCTGCACTTAAAAACCATTTGAGATTTGGTGAATAAACTTTGTATAATTATAATCATCACTAGAACATGTATTGCATACCACATTAGGGTAATCTTGAAGGTCAAGGTTATCGCTCTCTATTTTACATTGGGTGTAATCTTCAAGGCCAAGGTTATCACTCTGTACTTTATATTATCCATCACCCTTTCCTTCTGCTCTATAGCTTTAGAGCTTTCTGAAATTAAGGGATCAAATTTGATATATTCGTACATCATCATTAAAAGGTGTGTTGCTGAGGATCCTACCTTCAAGGTCACAGCTCAATATAATCAGCCTTCCATTACCCTTTCTTTTATGCTATAATTGTATAGCCGTTTTTGATTAAGTGATGATGACCTTGCCATCAAGGGACATAACTTGACTGAATTTGCTTGTTCCAGCTGACAGTGGTGGTACTTCATCGAGACCAAAAGATCTTGCATCACTACAGGAAGAACATAACATAGAGTGAGTATAACAGCAGCTTTGTTACTTTTAATCAGTATTAATTTTGAATGTTTGTTTCATAATTACACATGTACATCCATAAATATTCTTTATTTAAGGTCAGTATCCAGACTAATGGAGTAATATTAAGCAGGCACCCTTGATTTTTTTTGGTGGCAGAGCTCTGATTAAGTAACTCAAGAGATCAATAATAATACCTTCATAAAAATGCTTGTCAGTGAGATTTCTTCTCAAATATAAGGAGAAAGACTTTAATTTTAGAGTGATATTTGTACCGTAAACTTTGTTTATAATGATACTAGATGTAGTCATATATTGGTTATTTTGATGCATTTCTGTCCCTTCCAATGTCTCCTTTAATTTATGTCATATGCTATAATGATACCTGGATTATAATGATATGATTTCTAGGTCCCTTGGGTATCATTATTTATTACACACCTATTAAACCTTGTATGATTAATCTTAATGTTTGATACAAAGCCGTCAGTCCATATTTCTGTATTGAACATCCCGAGAAGAACTATTCAGTTATTTTTAGTGTAGTCCAGGGGTCAAGCTAGACTTGAATTTTAGGGAGAAGTGACTTCTCCGTTTGGACAGAACAGGGAGAAGTGAGAGCTCAACAGGGAGAAGTGGAAGCGAAGCAAGAAACACAATATATATATATATATATATATATATATATATATATATATATATATATAATGTGTGTTCTCTTATTTGAATTATGCCCTCTTTTTTCCAGTAATCATATCTGCATTTAACATTGGATTTAAGCAATACTTTATTTGCTAGTAGAAAATTTTCTTAGTTATTTTCGCCATATGACTCTAAAAGAGAATAATAGCAAATGCACTGTAACAAAATTTAAATGAGTAACTAGATTACATTATTGTAATTGCAAGTTGGTAAAAATGCTTAATCAACTACCTGAATCAATTTTTTTTATATTTTTTAACTTTTTTTATATACTTTTTAAAAGTTCACAATAATGGCACTTTCACAGATTTCTAAACGTGTTTGACACAACCCCTGTAACATGTACGTGAGGGCAAATGCACAAGTGTCCTTATTTCTTTGTTGTGGATAAAACATTACTGTAACTATTCATACATAATACATTAAAATGCATAAAATTACAGACATGGCTCATTTATAGTCAGTATATGAACTAAACCCTCTTTCCAACCAAATCAACACAGACATGAGTTGCATCTATTTTTAGAAGGAGGGGTTTTCGTAATGTAATCACTCACTTTATATAGCTTAATTACAACAGTTCAAGATAGGATTGCAAATTTATGATTTATTTATTTGTCTATGTACTTGTATTAATTTTAGGCATTGATTAAATATTATCTGCTCTGCAGCTTTTTTACCAGACTGTCACAAATACGAGTCCAGTCAGAAAATAACTTTGACCTTACAACGCTTCTCGCGAATTCCACAACATGGCATTGTCTCATACGTTTCTGACCTAACGTTATATAATTGCATTTTAAAAGTTAAATCTTAAATAACATAATACCTAGGCTTTCCTTTCTATGAAGTGTATATTTGTCTGTATATATTTGCTCGATGATTTACGAAAACAGACAATCTAATAAACTGGTACTTCCCAGACATAGCGATGTCCGCCATTTTTTCTCCCGTTACTGGTACACAGTTTCAAACTAAGTTTATGACAAAATAGTGTACAAGAGGCAGTTAAAATATCCAGATCACCAATTTTATTCTTAAAACACAAACTGCTATATACATACTATTGTTAAAGTTTCAAAACACATGTATGTATCATATGTTTTTATCATCGAAGGATAACATGCACAAATCTGGTAGTGATAGGGGCCTAGTTGCCAACTCGGTAAATGGTTAATGGTCAATCAGTTATCAAAACACATGCGTGTGAATGTGCAAGAGTGTATTTGTCAACATAATTGATATCAAAACTAGGCCTAGCTACTGATGGCTTGAAGAATACCTTTAGCTACAATACAATACTAGAATAAACCCGCCTAAGGCAAGGGGGCATCTCAAAACGTATTTGTCAATGTACAGCTAAAAAAAATCACAGGGCAAAGTCGTTTTCACTTTCCTAACAAAAGAAGGCGAAGTTTACACGTTTTAGGCGACTTAATCGCCCACTTCGCCTGGTAGCGTGACCCCTGGTAGTCGATGTATCAATATTCATGAATGCATGGATTGAACTTCTATAAATCTCAAACATGTTTTGAGTTTCGTTCACTCTGTATAGCCAGAAATCTGTGGAAAGCATGAAAGATTTGGTATATAATAAATACATAACTGTATTTTCTTTTTGTTCTGAATTAGGGGCAAGAACTTGTATGATATTGCATGTGAATATAGCTAAGTCTTACAGCTTTGAAGTATCCCAACATTGTATCAGACTCATTCTTTCTGCTGACTTGGAACAAAATACATATTTTGTTTTGTATATATGCAGAGTTTGCTATATTTGTTAAACTGCATTTGAATAACATAACTATGGTGACAGGAAACACTAATGTATCACTTAGTCAGTTCTGTAACTGTCAGTGCTGTTAGGAAAAGGGCAAGCAGCATTCCAGATAATACAGAATATAATCCTAAACCAAGAAAAACAATATTTTTTCCCAAATGTTAATAGCAACAGATGACTGGATTTTTTTTCAATACAAGGTGTACATAAAAATTCATTATATGGGCAGACTTTAAAGACAGATTTGGAGATTGTGTTTAAACATATTGTTTATTATTCCATGCCTGAAAACCCTAATTTCATGTTTATTATCAATTTCTTTTGTTTTGTGTAGAAATAATTCTGTTGAAAAGTATGACCTTCATAAAAGTTGTTCCAGTTGATTACCTGCCCCTGATATGTTGGAATTCAATTCACGAATGTTGTGTTTATCGTGTAAGGAATTTCTGACAAGTTAAGAATGAATTGTGGTCTTGTGGAAATGTTAGAAATTGAAACAACTACATGTAATGCAACATGTTCAGTCAGTATGTGCACATTGATAGAGTGAGAAAGATAAAAAGAAAGCAAAAGATGACAATTATTGAAAAGAATTATGAAAATACTGTGTATTCAATCATGGTTGCATGATCTCTGCCTGTTGGCTAATTTTTTATATCATATAAACCATATTCAGAAAATAATTGCATTATGTCCATATTTTTGGTGAAAATATAAAAAAATAACTCTCAAAAAATAACCAGTTCTTCTGAATGGTACACCACTCCCTCGATAACTCGCACCCTGATAACTCACGAACCCACTTATAACACGGGGTCAGGCATGAATCCCATTTTTTAAACCAGAAAGTACCCCAAAAGTTGATCCCTATTTATTGAACTTGAAGAAAATCACGATCAAAATTAGTAACAGAAACTTTGATATATCACTCATTTTATCGTCAAAAACGGTAGATAGGACCTGAAATTTTAATCAACGTTATGAAATATCAAATTTAAAAATAAGCCATACAATTTTTTACATTTTCTTTCCAAACAGTAGTGCACTGCAATTTTGATCAATGAAAATGTCACTTATGCCGAGTGGAGGCAGTACTTTAATAAAAAAATGCAAATTACATGTAAATAATTTTTTTATCAATTGAAATTTATGTTCTAGTTCTATCTTTTAGTTCCTTTTAAGTGTAATCATCATAAATGCAATGTGTCCTCTTGTAATTAAACATAAAATGTGTCAGTCTATCATAACAGCTATGTCCGCAAGCGTTTCTCTGAGAACCTAATTAGGTGCCGACCGTGTTTTGATAACTGACTTGCAGAAGTATTTGTTGTTTTGTTGCACTGAATTAAAAGCTGGCCTCCATTGTATTATCACGTTAATTATGTCTTTTGAATCAAATAAAGGAGCTGTAATAAAAGAAAAGTTAAAAGGCACGAAAATCCTGCAAACTTAAAATCTAGCAGCCCCAGTTGTATGTCGGGTGAACTCACTTCATTTGATCAATTACTGTTATAAATGTTATTGTGTATGTAACATAAACTACTTTAAATTAACAGACTCATTGGTAACTGTGATCAAAGATAACCAAGCGAAATGAATACTTCGTAAAATAAAGAGCTTGGTTTCACAGATACTGACCATTGTGAGCAAGCGAGTTTCAGAGAATTATTGAACTGGCTTCTTAGACATATCCTAAAGGATGATAAGAAGATTCATTATTACTTCCAATGAAATCATGACATCAATACTGTACTAACTGAACAATACAAAAATTGAGATTCGACGTAGACGATTGTCTCACGAAATAAATTTCGCTAGTTTTTGAAGAAAGGAATCTTGTTTGGTGATATATCGACAGTTAGTCTAGTTCACCGCTCTTTTGACTCCCGATTTGGCAGGAAACAATTAAATACCACAATGGGAACCAGACTCATCAAGAAAACAAAAAGCAGTGACGTAATACACAGATGTTTTCGCGTACATGTGATGGCTGTTGAAACCAGTGGAATCTTTCACATGTTGGACATTTTGAAAATAAATGTTATTTAAACAGAATAATGAACAACTTTATTTGAAAAAGCGCGTTATTAAAAATTATTATTGACGTGATTGTAAAATGAGCATTCAGTCATTAAACGGCCCAGTTCCCTACCCCCCCTCCGCTGTTTTCTCAATATCTAAGCGAATTTTTTCAACTTTTGGAGGTCCCTCGGTAACTCGCGCCCTTGCTTATAGTGCGGTCTATGTTTGTGGACCCCGTTGTGCGCGAGTTATCGAGGGAGAGGTGTATATGGATGATGATTGTCTAACTGATATATTTAACTCCATGTTTCAACCTGTGGAAGAATTTGTGATTATTTGATCATGTGTAATATGCTTGGAACAAAAATCAGAAACAGCAGTAGGACATACTCCAAATGGCATTGATAATCCTTCCTGGTTTGACACAATATGATCAAGTAGATCTCTATTTGATGCATGTTTGTTCATATAGAAATTTAAAGAAAGGAAAACAATGGCCTTTTTTTCTGTGATCACAACTTGTGACTGTATACTGCACAAAATTGATGATTTTTACTTGAAATAAGTTTGCAATCAATACAGGTCTACATTAGTACCTTGTCGGCTCATTCTACAACAATCACATATAAAAGCACACCAAAGGAGGTAATGTAGTTGGTACTCTGGGGCAGTCAAACTCTTGATTAATTTTAATGGTAAATTTCGGGAATTTGGTTTGAGTAAATTTTATAGCAATAATCATTTTTTTTTTTCTCTACCCATGATCCAAAAACACCCTGAAAATTATATTTTGAAGATTTTCTCTCTAATTGACCTTCAAGTGCAAAAGTGATTGGTATGGGTTTTTTGCTATATGAAGTAATGATATGAAAAATGAACTCTAGAGACATAGTATTAGTAAGTGAAGGGTAGTGGTCCAGTTTTTCAGAAGAATGATAATAGTAATCATTGGATATTGATTATTGACTGGAAATAGGTGGGTGTGGGATGTGGGATCAGAAGGAATCATCCAGCAATAAAAATTACAAAGGTAAGACCAGGTGATTTAGCTTCTGTTTACTTGATTTCATCAAGTCATAGCCATGCAGTCAGTCAGGAGTTTAGACATTTTTCCCAACAGGAGCAGGTTATTTCAGATCATAATTTGATTAACCAGATTTTTAGAGTTGTAATTTTGATGTATGTGTCCTGTAATTGACCAATCAAATTTTCAGAGTCTAGACTTCAGTTAAGATGTATTTTGGTGAAATTGCTGCCAACTGGCTGAAATTTAAGTCTGACTTAAATTTGACCAAATATATAAAATCTAAGCTTGCTTTTAAAATTGTGTTGGCAGAATTTTATGTCAGGTAAAATTGATTATCAAAGTAATTATGTATAAAATACATATGTTCAATCTAAACAAGAAAATATCCAATAAGTACCCCATTTTACATTCTTTAGTATGGTGATTTCTTTGTGTTCCACTGAATGGTTACTTGGATGTAATGCTAGCACAGATAAAATGTCAAGAATATGGAGTACTTCAAATCATAGCCCACTCCCCATTGCATACATAGTACATTCCAACATTTTGTAACACTTGCCTTGCCTAATTAGCCACCATGTCTAGTTAAAAGTCATTTTAGGCCTTCATCATATATGTCCTGGGGTCATATAGTGCCATTCAGTGTCTGTATCTCTTACCTATCCTATTTAGGCCTTCATCATATATGTCCTGGGGTCATATAGTGCCATTCAGAGTCTGTATGTCTTACCTATCCTATTTAGGCCTTCATCATATATGTCCAGGGATCATATAGTGCCATTCAGAGTCTGTATGTCTTACCTATCCTATTTAGGCCTTCATCATATATGTCCTGGGGTCATATAGTGCCATTCAGAGTCTGTATGTCTTACCTATCCTATTTAGGCCTTCATCATATATGTCCAGGGGTCATATAGTGCCATTCAGAGTCTGTATGTCTTACCTATCCCATTTAGACCTTCATCATATATATCCTGGGGTCATATAGTGCCATTCAGTGTCTGTATGTCTTACCTATCCTATTTAGGCCTTCATCATATATGTCCTGGGGTCATATAGTGCCATTCAGAGTCTGTATGTCTTACCTATCCCATTTAGACCTTCATCATATATATCCTGGGGTCATATAGTGCCATTCAGTGTCTGTATGTCTTATCTATCCTATTTAGGCCTTCATCATATATGTCCAGGGGTCATATAGTGCAATTCAGAGTCTGTATGTCTTATCTATCCTATTTAGGCCTTCATCATATATGTCCTGGGGTCATATAGTGCCATTCAGTGTCTGTATCTCTTACCTATCCTATTTAGGCCTTCATCATATATGTCCTGGGGTCATATAGTGCCATTCAGTGTCTGTTATGTCTTACCTATCCTATTTAGACCTTCATCATATATGTCCTGGGGTCATATAGTGCCATTCAGTGTCTGTTATGTCTTACCTATCCTATTTAGGCCTTCATCATGTATGTCCTGTATGTCTTACCAATCCTATTTAGGCCTTCATCATATATGTCCTGTATGTCTTACCTATCCTATTTAGGCCTTCATCATATATGTCCAGGGGTCATATAGTGCCATTCAGTGTCTGTTATGTCTTACCTATCCTATTTAGGCCTTCATCATGTATGTCCTGTATGTCTTACCAATCCTATTTAGGCCTTCATCATATATGTCCTGTATGTCTTACCTATCCTATTTAGGCCTTCATCATATATGTCCAGGGGTCATATAGTGCCATTCAGTGTCTGTTATGTCTTACCTATCCTATTTAGGCCTTCATCATGTATGTCCTGTATGTCTTACCAATCCTATTTAGGCCTTCATCATATATGTCCTGGGGTCATATAGTGCCATTCAGAGTCTGTATGTCTTACCTATCCTATTTAGGCCTTCATCATATATGTCCTGGGGTCATGCAGTGCCATTCAGAGTCTGTATGTCTTACCTATCCTATTTAGGCCTTCATCATATATGTCCTGGGGTCATATAGTGCCATTCAGTGTCTGTATGCCTTACCTATCCTATTTAGGCCTTCATCATATATGTCCTGGGGTCATATAGTGCCATTCAGTGTCTGTATGTCTTACCTATCCTATTTAGGCCTTCATCATATATGTCCTGGGGTCATATAGTGCCATTCAGTGTCTGTATGTCTTACCTATCCCATTTAGGCCTTCATCATATATGTCCTGGGGTCATATAGTGCCATTCAGTGTCTGTATGTCCTACCTATCTCATTTAAGCCTTCATCATATATATCCTGGGGTCATATGGTGCTATTCAGTGTCTGTATGTCTTACCTATCCTATTTAGGCCTTCATCATGTATGTCCTACGGTCATATAATGCCATTCAGTGTCTGTATGTCTTACCTATCCTATTTAGGCCTTCATCATATATGTCCTGGGGTCATATAGTGCCATTCAGAGTCTGTATGTCTTACCTATCCTATTTAGGCCTTCATCATATATGTCCTGGGGTCATATAGTGCTATTCAGTGTCTGTATGTCTTACCTATCCTATTTAGCCTGAAGATCTTTTACACTTGGTAACTTTTGAAGGACTTATGGATTGAAAATAAATGTGTGTACTACTTTTTTCATTAATAAGACCTAGATCAAGCCCCATTTTCAAAACTTTTCAAGAAAACTTTATAGAATTATGGTCCCTGTGTAACTAAAATGATTGTTCTTCGGTTTTGCATGGGGGGGGGGGCACATCCATATCATGCGCACACATTTCTAGTTCACTTATGAACTGTTACCTCTTTTACTAAAGCAACACATTTGAACAATCAAAATCACATTATCCTAGAGGTTGCTGGAAAAGAAAGTTTGCCCTGTATTCACCATTGTTAGGAATCATCTGCTCCAAAATTTTCATTAGCCAACCATGCAACACTTGCATTACAAATCAATCCACTCCATTCATATGACATTTTTAGTCAAGTTAATTGAAGATTTTAGGTACTGAATTTACACACTTGTAAATTGAATCCAGCTGCAAACAGCATAGACCCTAATCTGTCATTGCATAATGTGCCAACAGATCAGGGTCTCTGTTCTTTCTTTTACTGATTACTTTGACAGTTATGAAAATAATTTTATTTTACATGATCAGTCTTTTTTCTTCCAGAAATGATGTGTTTCATTAGTGACAGCCAGTTAAGATGATGTGTAGCAGAGAAAGAGGACATTTAGAATGCCGTCTTACAGACTGATAAATTCTGAAGAAAACTGTCTGAGTAGGAAGGAAATAAGAAGCACATAAATGAATGATTCAGTCATCCAGACTGTTACTCATCACACATTCCATGCTATTTGTTACACATTAATGTTTTATATTAAATTTAATTTACTTTGCTGGAAATATGAACCCTGTTGGATCAAAAATTGTGCAGCCCATGTAAACAATGCATACTCATTTTATGTGGATTCCAAACTGCATATTGCAGGGACCTAGATCTGCCATTGCACAAATCTTGATCTGTGTTGTTTTGTATTCAGTATAACGAACATCATAGACCCTGGTCTGCATGTGCATAATGCAATGCCAGATCAAGGTCTGTGTAGTTTGCAGTTGGACTCCACTTGTAAGCAAGTATAGATGGTTTGTTAATGTTAAAATTATTCTGTTCTCTGCAAGATTATATTACAGTTAAAATTATTCTGTTGTCTGCAAGATTATATTACAGTTAAAATTATTCTTTTGTATTACAGTTAAGATTATTCTTTTCTATACAAGATTATATTAGTGCTAAAATTATATTCTTTTCTGTACAATATTATATTACAGTTAGAAAGTTATTCTTTTCTATTCAGAATTTTATTACAGTTTATATTATTATGTTCTATGCAAGATCACAGTTAAAATTATTATTTTCTATGCAAGATTTTATTACAGTTACAATTATTCTTTTCTATGTGGAACATTTGTACATTGTGATCATATTTAATGGTTGTTACAGAGTTTGAATTTGACTAGCTTCATTTTCCTAGCTGTACAGCTTCCTTCAGGAGTGACGGACTACATTTAAATGAATTTAATAAATTTAAAATTCTTTTACTTTGTTCATATATCACACAGGTGCACAAACATTACAGTTCTGCATCTTCATATAGATAACATTTGTGATTGCATGATACCTGCAATAGATTACTTTTCATTGGATGATTTTATATGATGTGATATTCAGTATATCACTTGGTCATTACATATTTTGTAATTCTTGACATCTTGTTGTTATATGTATGGCACCATGCAGCATAAGTGGCATTGTTTTCTGGCTCAACAAATTAAATTTGATGCTTTTTCACCATCAAATACATTTCCTAATCAAATTACAATGGGAATTACTTCTACCACCTCCAGAATCATTCTGTGTGGTGTATACTAAATTTTTGTGTACATCGGTGAATTATCAGGTGTTTTTGCAGTTCGTTACTAGTTTGTTATGCCAGTGTATTGAGTCAGTAACTCCATATTACAGTACACTGTTTTTATTAGTAGTATGGCTTAGTTCACCTACTTGTAAATAATATCTTACACTTTTGATATGTTTATGACAAATATCAGTCGATTTTTCATTGTTTACCTTGTGGATTTGATTGCCTTGTCTTTGATTTAACTGCTCTGGTGGTGTACTGCTTGGCAGATAAGGCTGGTAACTGATGCTTGGGATGTGGTGTCTTAAGTTTTTAATAGGGCAGCTCATTATGCGTGGCTAATGCCCTAACATCCTCCTATAATTTGGATCTAATAAGAGGCACTCTACTGGACTCTGCATCACTCGAACCACACCACATAGCAATTTGAGCTCCCTTCCATTTTGATCCCCCTGTTGTTTGGGTGATATATCAAAGAAATCAGTAAACAGGCAGTGCAGAAGTTACCCCTTAAGTTGTCAGTACAAAATTTGTTCTCTGCTCACCCTCATCAGGAGCAATGGAAGAGCTGGGTCAACAAGCATCAGAGATGTAATAAAGGCTATTCTCATCTACCACCCCCTGGCAACTCACTGGCTGGTGCCAGTTTGCTCCTGTTCCACAATTTATGGACCAATGTTTTCTGTCACAATTAGTGGTTGATACAGTTAGTTTTGGAGGGGCTCCACATTTCATTCAGCCAGCCCCTTCCCCCCCCCCAGTCCCCTTCATGACAAAGACTGACTGCATGAAGGCTGACATATTGCAGAAGGAGATAAAGGTGTTGCTAGACAGCATGGTGGTAGAGATCATTCGAAAACCAGCATCACTAGGCTTCTATTCAAGGCTGTTTATGGTTAAGAAAGATAACAAGAAGTCACACACAATTATAGATTTGAGCAAACTGGACAAGTTCATAGAAGCCCCAAAGTTCAAATGACAAGTTACAACCCAATGAATACACAACAAGTGTAGACCTCTCCAGTGCATATTTCCACATTCATATCCATGTAACACTAAGAAAACACCTGTATATCACCTACTGGGGAGTAGTGTACAAGTTTTTTACATTGGATTCCACACCCTCTTCCAGTCTCCTTCCTCATTTGCAACAATAGCCTATCTAGGTGACATCCTCCAAAAGCACTTGATAAGTACAGTTTTGCTTCATAATGTGCTCAGCCTTCTTGCCTCATTCAAAGTTTCGGGTAGATAGCCAATGTGGAGAAGTCTGCTCTTGTCCCTCCCCAACATTTCATTCATCAGGGTATGGAGTTCCTCACCCTTATAAACCTAGTTCATCTTCCTCTCAAACATATAGATTTATTGTTCTAGCATTAGACAAAGTTTCTTCAAAAAAATTTATCACAGTTGGGGAGTCAACTTCTCTACCTCTTCAGTGCAACAGGAGACCTCATGAATCTAAACCACCTCTTCATGTGCCCTTTGCAGATGGCTTTTCTCTCTGTCTCTGGTGACCAGTTTCTTGCCCATTAAATCAGCAGATAAGAATCTCAATGAAAATCAGACACTTCCTGATTCATTGGCAGAAAAGAGATTTTTAGTGGTGAAAATTCCACTGGAAGCACGATGACCAGAGGTTACAATCTGCTCAGATGTAAGTCTGTCAGTTTGGGGAGCCCATTTGCTAACAGACATCAGAGGTGAGTGGACACTCCAAGAGAGAATCCTTCAGATCATGCTCTTGGAAATGAAGGCAATTCTCATGGTTTCCCTTGCTTGACAGGATCACCTTAGTTCAAAAGTCTTAATAATGTCAGACAATTAAGTCGTGACGAATTTCTTTTGGAAATAAGGCAAAATGACGTCACCACAACTATGCATGCTGGTAGGGGACTACCTTCCTTGGTGCTTCCAACATCAAATGCACAACAGGTAACATTTATTCTGGGCAGGCTTTGTGTAATGGCTGATTCTCAATTGAGGAGGGGACAACAATAGTACAGAGTGGTCCCTCCATCCATCCATCATCCACTGAGTTTGCAATCTTTAGGTCAACCGATGGTAGATCTTAGCTGCCCACCTTTGTCTCCTCATGTCTGGACTTGAGTGCATGGGCTGTTGTTGCCCTTTCAATCAACTGAGAGGGATTCAGGGTCTGTACCTTCCTCCATCAGTTCCAATTCCAAAAAGTTAATCCAGAAAATGAGGGGTACAGACTGCAAGGTTGTCCTGATTACCCTTCTCTGTGGGGACAAGTCATTGGTCTCTGATCCACTCAGCTTAGCAACAGACATGCCAGTGAAAATCCTAGCTACCCCTAAGCTTCTCAGAAAGCCACAGGCATACGCTTTTCACCCATGTCTGTAGAAAGTTCTTCTTCATTCATGGCTCTTGTACAGGATGCCTTATTCAGAAAAAACTTCAGATCTTCAGTTGTGGAGAGGATATTGACAGACAGCCCTCTACAATGAAAGCATATGAAGGGAAATAGCATGATTTTTAATCACTGGTGTCATGCAAATGATGTCCCACCACTTTCAGCCTATATACCCCAGCAGGCTAATTTCCATTGTTGTTCTCTTTGAAAGCAAGAACCTGGCACCAACAACAAATTAAGTGACATCGCTTCATGATTTCTGACACATTCAGACATCATGGGCAGCTTGACAATGGTCACAGTAAAAATCTTTTAGACCTGCTGACCAACTTTGATCTATCCTGACCTTTCTGGCAATGAAATGGAATCACTCATGGGTTTGGACATGGCTGGACTCTTTGTTCAAACCTTTTTCCACCGTCCCAGTGAAGCAGCTATCATACAAGATGTTCTTCCTGATAGCCTCGGCTTCAGCATCAAGAATATGTGAGCTCCATGCTCTGTTCATGGATCCAAACCATCTACAGTTTTGTTCTGACGGTTCAGTTGTTTTAATGATGCCGCCAGGTTTCATCACTTAGAATGGGTTTCCATCTGCTAGCAACCAGAAAATAATTTTATGACCCTTTTCATTGATTGATCCTTTATGAGAGGCAGGGTTACAGGACCCAGTACGTGCTCTCCTAATCTATCTGAAACACAAGAAGACTACCCAGAGCTTTTTTCCTCCCACTCAAGCCAGGAAAACAAGACTCCACAAGCATTATTCATCTAGTTAAAGGAGAGACAATCAGTCATCATACTGTGATTTCAATGGAACAGGCACATTTGATGAAGATTTAGGCTCATGAAATAGAAGCTGTTTCTACAAGCTTTGTCTTTCAGTGCATTGTCATGATTAAGGACATAATGGAATCAGTTGGTTGGCCTGCCCAGCCCACTTCTTCCACTTTCTATTTGCGTGACATGGCCTCATAAAACCAGAGTTGAATCTTATTGGTCCTTTGATTGCTGTCCAGACAGTCACCAGGCCATGCCATTCCTGACACAACCACATTCTCTGGTGGAACCAGTAAACTAATACTAGATTTTCCAGAGAAACCTATGTAATTTTTTGCCAAGTGTGGGAGCCTACAGGGTATTTCCTTGTACATGTAAATACACTTATATTTGGTTGTGTCAGCTGTTGTTAGGAGAGTTTCACACTTGAAAGTAGAGACTTCTTTTAACCATACAGGGTATTTTTAGGTAGACATTTCATGCTCAGTGTTTCCTCCTCCACTTGCCTATTCTCCTAATGTTAATGTGACTGGTTAAAACATTTGATGGAGAAAGGAAGTTTTATAGTAAATCAGGTTTCTCCAATAATACTTAATCAAAAACATTAATCCAAATCAATCTCACCACTTGCTGCACTTTTAGCATCCTGTGCAAAAATAATGTTCACATTAAAACTGGATATATTTGATATATGGAATGCCGCCTAGCAGGTTAAGGGGAGGTAATCTGTAAGAGTGTTGTTCCCTCTAGTCTATACAAAGTATAGATGGGAAGATGTTTTCATTTACAACATGTTCACTCACTTCTAATTCCTTAGGGTAAAGGTCACAGTCATGCAAACTTTGTATTAAGGTTTTGTTTAAAATTTTGGTTAAAAAGAAGTATTTCCTAAACTCATTCAGTTTGTGACATGCTCACTCAACCTTTAGACCTTAGGGTTAAGGTCAAACATTTCACAGAAATGCTTAGTGTGGCCTTGATATGCATGACCTGGTCTTGTGCTCCATCTAAAACAGTTTAAACTGCTACTTTTTCAACCTTAATTTGAGGAATAATACTTGCAATGGTTATGAACTTGGGCCAGAATCTTGCCTAGAGTACAACTCACATATGTCATGTACATGCTCTGAGTCACTTTTTGCAGCTATAGGTGTCTTTTTGGAGAATCTAATACTCACACCTCTAAATGGCATTTATTCATTTTATTTCATGCCTTGTCGTTCAAAATTTCACTGATGATTAATGTATAAATTCCTTGAGAAATGCCAAACAGCAAATTCATTGATAACGTACATCAACATTTTTAGATGCAATCACTAAGCAGGTAGACTATTTAATTTGGTTTCTGTTGCATGCTGTGATGTAACAGGGAATGCACCTGCTGTTGGGAAAAAGTTGTACTGCAAATATAAACAGAGATGCAACAATGTCGTCATTCATAAACAAAGCTTGGGAAAAGTTTGTTATGACAAATATTGTGCAGATAACTCAAACATCACGATTGAATAAACTTTTTTAGAACTATATTCTGATTAAATTTTAAAACTAAACTTAACTAAATTTAATTTTTACATTTATACCAGTAAATGTGCTTGCATGACCCATGTGACTTTTACTATATACAGATATTTTATTGTTGCTTACTACACAAGTGTATGAGTAATACATTCCTACATCATTTTTTTAACCAACAATTTGATGAAAGGTACCACTGCCAGATACTGATCAGACATCACATTTTTACTGTCTTTTCAGTACTTGCATGCAGTAATTTTGGGATAATAAAATAATATTGTAACAATATACATACAGATTTTTTTTCTTCAAAATCTCATCTTTGTAAACATTCCAATGCATCATTATTGTATATGAACACCATGTGTTCTTTGATAATATATTAAGGGTTTTCTTTTGCCATTTGATAACAGTTGCACAATAAGTTGTATAAAAAAAAAGTTTGTTGAGAATTATTATAGTAATTTGTCTGCCATTGTTTGGTGTAATATTATTTATAGTTTATTATGTTTGAAGACTAGCTTGGACCACAGATAAGAAATTAATACTGGATGTATTAGTGGTTTTTGCAGAATGAATTCTTTTTGTCAACGATTATTACCATACACAAATAGTAACTCAATACCATTTTGTAAGGGGGCCCTGAGTGGTCTAAAGCACTCATCGTTACAGATCATTGCCATCTCACCTCTGTCTGCGTGGGTTCGAGTCTCGGGTTCGGCCAACGTGGGTATGTGAGAAAGCTTGCAGTAGCTTCTCGTGGGTCATTGGTTCCTTCCGGGGTTTTCCCGGGTTCTTCCTCCACCATTCATACTGGCAGCCATGTATAGCCTATCTTGTGCTGAAAAATGGCATTAAACCCTACAACAACAACAACAACAACCATTTTCTAAGATTGAGTTAACTTCATGGTATTTTGATCAAGGAAAGATTTATGTAAGGAAGGATTTACTTCTCTGCCCTTATTAACACAGTGGTTTAGCCATATAGTGTTGCTTCAGTCCATACAGCCATACATCCATCACACCTTGGTGAAGTTATGTGTTTATGTCATTTCAGGCACTGTGGTGGTGTACCTGTGTTTCGTAAACACATGATTTATCTTTGTTCACCTAATATTCCCCTCCTTAACAGTACAGTCACAGCAAATATTCTGCATGCACAAGGAGCTATTAAATATTCTACATAGGTAGTGTCAAATCACATGTTTGACACAATTTTGAAATGTATTATATATATATATATATATATATATATATATATATATATATATATATATATATATATATATATATATATATTGGTGAATTAGCGATTTCAGTGATGGTCCACCTGTCCATCATTCATCTATTTTATATTGTGTAAATATATATATATATATATATAAATATATAACTTCCCCAGCTAGATTCCTAATATGTATTCGGAAGGCTTTGCTATACCTTGTTATAACATTCCTTTGTTACAATGTTTAATTGGTTATAACATTTGATTTATGTGGTCCACATGAGAAAATTATCTCAATTATGTTTTTATAACATGATGTGCTGAGGACAGGTAATTAATGGCAGTCTTTTAAACAACAAACATGCAAGGTAACAAAAGCATAATAATCATGCATTATTCATAATCAGTAAATAACAAAGGCATCGGGTAACAAAGATGCGTTAATCACACCTCATTCATAATTGGTACTTTACTATCACAGGTTGCTGGTTCAGAGTGATTAAAGCTATAAAGGATGAAAAGAAATGATTTTCTTTGTACTTTTTACGATTTAGAAATATCCTTTAACAATCTGTCTCCACCTTTATGTTGACTAATTGAATACAGCTCAAAGTAAATCTCTCTTCTTTTTATGTTAAATTATGACTGTTTTGAAGATGGTTGAAAATTTGATGGTAAGAAAAAGAAAAAATGTCACTTTTGACACAAAGTTATGAGCATTTGCATGCCATCAAAGAACATATCAACAGAAGAATTCAGATTAATAGAAAACAGGTGACTGTTGACAACTTCCTTCCAGCCAAATAGAAAAGGGACTAATTTACTGTTTGTAAAATAGGCATGATTTTTATGATTCAATAATATATGTTGACACCTTCATCAGATGGCAAAACTTACTGGTTTATCTTTTTTTTCTTCATGATAGAATGTATTTATACAGATATATGTCATTTTTTGACAGTTTGATTACCCTTACATACAAGTTCTGACAGTAATCATACCCATATAAATTGTTTACTAAATACATGTCCAGTGTCATCAACATGGAGCAGCACATAAAGATTTTTTAAAAATAAACAAACATGGATATAATGTTTCCCTATTATAATCTTTTGAACACCCAGTCTCTCTGAAACATTATCAACAGCCTTTACTGTATGTGTATGAATATGTGTAAAGATTTTTTCTTACATTGTGCATTACATCCAGTAGAATTGTTCTCAGGAAACGAAATAGATTCTTACATCAGGATGATTTTAAGTTCAGCCTCTACCCTGACCGCACAAATTCTGTTAATTTTATGTATGTTATAGCATCAGTTAATTCTTTTCACAGGTGTCAGTTTTCTTGGTGTTCTGAGAAATGACTTTTTTTCATTGGTATTTAAATTCTTGGGATGGGAAAGGAGTCCTATTGTTTCCAGGGGAATCCTCTTGTTTCCACAGAAGGTATCCTATTTCAACAGAGGGAGTCCACTTGTTTGATTGAAGGAATCCTATTGTTCCCACTGAAGGTTCGTTGTTTGTTGGGTGTTTAACCTTATGGCTTATAGCAGCTCTGAAATCTACAAAACTGATGCCCTATGAAAAAAAAGTTAATTCACAGTGTTTGTAGGATAGTAAGGGAGGAGCCACAGTTGCTCAGTTTTAGCACTCTAGACTCATGACTGAAAGTGTGCTGGTTTGATTCTTATCAGATCAGCTGGGGTCAGTTATCATGGCTTGTAATTAGGGAAGTCATTATACTCCAGTTGCATTGGCAGCCAATTACCTACTTGTGTAGCTTTGTTATGAAACACCAAACCAGATCAAATTATAAAATAATAAGCAGGGTTGTAAGTACATTTTTGTACATTTTAAGAGTCTGTGTCATTTCCACCTTCATGGAATTTTTTAAAATGGGCATAACTTGGCTCTCACCCAGATCTGATATTTTTTGCTCCTACTTCAGTATTTGGAGAAAACATGACTGTTTTGTCTTGTCCCTCTTTCCATTAATTTCTATGTCCCATTTTGTGATGGTGACACAGAAATGAAAATAAAGGAACAAATACAAGATTATTTCTTTAATTAATTGTCTATAGAGAAAGATCACTTGTTGCAGTTTTCACTTTTCTTAGACACAGGTGTGAGGACCTTTTTATGCTTAGAATTAAAATTCTTTTTTTTTACTCAACTTATCAAGTCATTAGTTGAAAGTGTTTGTAGTGTCCAATAAAACGTGCCCATTTTACCATCATTGCCTAAATAAACTTTTTGCATAATCTGCTTATGGATTTAAGGCTTGTATGGATTTAGCATCATGCTGCAGTGTTAATGACAATAGGGATGGTTGGTTTGGTTTGGTTTTGTGTGGTTTATCACCATTTTTCAGCACTTGATAGGCTGTACATGGCAGCCAGTATATTTTGTGGTTGGAATAATCTGAGAAAACACCTTAAAGAACCACTGACCCACAATAAGCTATTGGCAAGCTTTCTCACATGTCCATGTTGATGAGCCAAGATATAGTTATACTTATAGAGAGGTGATGATATGTTAATGATATGTAAAGGTAAGTGCCATTGACTACTCGGCCATCTGGAATTCCTCGTAGAGATGTACAAGTTATACTCAAAAGATGAAGTGATTGTTTGTGATTATTAAGAACTAATCTGCTGCTCTTGTCTGTTTTGAATGCATTAATGTAACAAATTTGAGTATATATTTGTTACAAGTCAAGCCCAACTGCAAACTGCACAAACTTGGAACTGCCATTGCATAATGTGCCTGCAGATCTGGGTATGTGCAGTTTGTTAGGAGTAATGAATAGAACAGACAGCACAGACCTTGATCTGTCAGTGCATTATGCAGTGGCAGATCAAGGTCTTTGTTGTTTATGGTTGGACGCCCCTAATAGGTGAATATATACAGTTCCCTTATTAACTCTGAGAAACAAGTTGAGATTATTTAGTATTTAGGAACTATCATGAATGGACTTATTCTCCTAGTTACGGTTTTCATGAATAGCAAATAAAAGGCAAGGTAAATGTATCGACTTTCTTGAAGTATTAAGATTTTGTGTGCAGTTTTTTACACTAACCTTGAAGTTACATTTTGAACTCAGTAGAATGTGCAATCTTGAAATGTAATGTTTAGTTCATCTTTAGGAGTTTCATTTATTGAGATTAAAGTTTGTCACACAGTGATAAGGCTTGTTTTGGGGTCAAAATGTGGCAGATTCTCTGACTTCATATTATCAGTGTGGTCCCTTATGATAAGTCATTTATTCATTAATATTTTATGCTATTAAATAATTATCAAATTGTTGAAAATATTATCTGCTATGATGTAATAAATTATTTTATAACATATTCTTTACAACTGAACCCATATTGATACATCTGCATTGAAAATTATAGAATATTTCACTAATGGTATATAATTTGCATATTACCTGTATATTGTGTTTTTACATAAATTTAATTTAAATAAATTATGAAATTATATCTCTCTAGATTAATATTTACATATGCAGTAAAACCTGTTTTGAGAGACCAGATACTTAGTGCACTAACTGATCTGTCATACAAAGGAATTATCTCCAGTGAAACACCACCTGTCTAGAAAGACCACATTTTTGGCAAAAGGAGCATCTCAAGACAAGTTCTGGTGCCTCATACAGTAGCATCATATCTCATGAATATTGTATTAAAATGATCTGTCTGCATGTCTCTCATTTTGACAAGTTTTAATGAGGTCCTGAACTCGCCACATCCTTTAATAACAAGGACCTTCTCTCAGGGTCTTTCAGTGTTTGTGGTTCAAGACCAGACTGTGTTTTCATACTTGTATTTTGGATGAACACTGTACATTGTGAAACTAATATTTTAGCTTCATTATACAATAAAACATCCTAAAACCAGCCCCTCAGTAACCAGTCTCATTTGCAGACTGGTCACTTATTTAGATCTCTATGAAACTATAACAATATGAATGAAACCTCTCTATAAAACTGGCAACCTTTATAATACACCCAATCCAGTGTTAGTCAGTGTAGATATCACTGTATATTCCTCAACTTGGTGAATGCAGTACATATTTTGTGATTTAATTGATCATATGTTAAAAAAATTAAACCTTTCATCACAGTATGTCCCATGAAAATAATTTTTGCAAAATTTACTTGTCTTGCCAAGGTAAAAACTTATTTAAGGTTATGATAATTTTGCAAGTTTCAGTACATCATTGTCAGGTTTTACTATTTTAACACTTTTTGTCATTTACTGAACATTTGTGGCCAATAACTTAAATTTCATAAAATATTTGGATTTAATATTTACATATTTACTTTTTTAATGTACATTTTTCAATATAACCCAAATAGTTATGTGTGAATATATAGCTTTGCTGAGTTGTATGTACTTGTGCCATTAATTTTAATGACTGTTCAATTTTTTACTCGTTCTGAACTTGGCCAGTGGGTGTGTACATTGCAATTCAGCGATATGATTAATAACTGTTTTATCAAATATATTTTTTCAGGGTCCATGCTGGACAATATTTAGGTTGAATGATTTCTCCTGCCACAATACGGCAGAGTTGGCACAATTAGTGAGAAGTGAAAGTGTAAAGTTCAAAATATGTAGTGTTCAAAATAGTCACGTTAAATATGTTTTTGTATATTTTCATGTCACATAATTATAACACTGATGAAATACTATTAAACTTTATTCAGGTATTGAAACTTGTCATAGATTGCTTCACCATGGTTTTGTTTGACATAGTTATGATGATTTTAAAAATAGGTTACAATCGAAAATCAGCAACTGTTTCGATAGTAAGTCACCTTTTGCTAGATTTATTGGATGAAATATTGAATACATTGTTAATTTTATTAGTAATTGACCTGGATACATCTACTGATTCATAATTTTGCTTCCGATTGTGCTTCAAAAACAGGGTTTTTTTTCAAGGACATGTGTGAATTCTCCATGTAATTTCATGCATTAATTTATGATCATCAAGTTGGCACCAAAACTGATGACAAATATTTCAAGCAATGCAAATGTCTTTCCTGCACAGCATTTCCACCTTGCTCTTTGAAGTGGAAATTGACACAAAAGTCAGCATTTTACTTTGATATTCAATATAAAGGGGAGTAGAAAATGCAAGAAATTCAAAGCATGGCAAGGTGAACTTAGGGATTTTTGGCATGTTTGGGCGAAATGACAGACTAGAGGGTAATTAGCAAGGACCTTACCCAGACTGCCCTCTAGTGAGGACCTTGCTTTTTTAAATGTACTCTTATAAGATTTTTTACAAATTACATTTCTCCCATGATAACTTGTGCACAGTGGGATCCAAAAACATCAACTATATCATAACAACATGAGTTACTAAGGTACTGCTGAAAAATTAAAGGATTGAATTTAACAGTGAGAAGGGGGTTGGTGGGTTTAAACGGTATAATACTAGTTAAATAATAGTGATGGAAATAGCTCAATAAATAACATTTATGTAATGAACTTGTTTACTTACCTGTATAAATTGCCTTTATTTTCAACAGTCTTTGAAAAATCATTAAAAACATTACTTCATGTTTCAAGACACGTTGCACATGTCCAGCGAAAACATTATGTATTGCACCAATGCATTTTGCCTGGCAATGTGGATAAATTCTATTGTTATTGTTGATTTAGAGCAGAACTAGATTTTTTTTTCTCAAAAATACCTTGGCAGTATAACAACATAAAAACTCTTATTTTCTGTTGTTCTGTCAGTAAAATATTAAGACTGTAACTTCATCGCAAGCAATCACATTAAATTGTGCACATCCTTAAGCAAACATCTAAGTGCCAATTCAGAAATTTTAAGCACATCACAAACTTTGGATCTCACTTCTCCATACTATACCCCATCTATGAATTAAGTTTTCATTTGCCAAGTACACCCTGACCTGGATCGCTTGCTAATCTTGATCACATTTGTAAATGATGAGGATAAGCCTCTGATTAATTTTATATACTTTAACAGTATTACTTACTTAGTATTATTCTAAAAGTCTTTGATTGGTCAGTTTAAATGAGCTGACTTGACACACAAAGATGGCTATTAACTTGCATGCAGGTAGGTTTTTATTCAGCCCTTTGCTTGATTTGATACTAAAGACATAACATCATAATTCAAAGATGTACTTTTAATTGAATGATACAGTAAAACACTTCTACAGGTCCAGATCAAAAACAGTTGGCACAAATTACGTTCTCATGCACATGCATAGTGACATTTCTTTGACAGTCAGTCAATACTTGTCACATTTGATTACAAGAGAGCATATCACTTTTATGATGTTTACACTAAAACCAAGTTAAAATGTAAAACTTAAACATGAATTTCACTTGACAAGACTTATTTAATTTTTGTATTAATTTTCTTATAGTATTTCCATCAGTAGGCATTACCAACATTTTCTTTGATCAATATTTTGTCAAATATTTTTGCATACAGTTTATTGGGAATTTGTTTTACAAGAAAATTTTACAGAATATAAGACTTATTATTAACAGTTGCAAATTTCATGGTGTTCATTGAAAATTTGTGGGCACCAACAGCTGTTTTTGGTAATAAAACATGTAATTGATCATGGCTTTATTTACCAATTTTGATCAAAAGTTTATTCATGATCAGCATATAGAGATCTATTATGTCAGTATTTTCTGTAAGAAAAAATTAAATCCATGCATAGGGTTTACAGTTTATCCAGGTGTGCTAAAATAAGGGAGTGGTCTAAATTTGTTAACGTATACCATAGGAAAGTGTCATTTTTAATGATATTATAGTAGTCAGGATCAGCTTTTTATACACTTGCATAAAACAGAACATATTGTTACAGTGTTATCTATCAGTTACCAATTTAATTTCCACACAATAACAAGAGTTTATCTGTAGTTACCAGACTTTGTGAATGACTTGCTTAAGTATCAAGAAAACTGGTACCCACACATTTGTTCTACATTACATACATTACATATCTGGACCAAACTTTGTATGTCTTGCACTTGTGATAAGGAAGAAGTCTACTGATTTGGTGGTCAAATATCAAGATCACTGTGACAGCAAGAAGAAAAGTTATTTTTTACACAATAACTCTAGTTCAACATCACAGACTGGTATTAAATTCTGTGGCTGGTTTGAACTTGAAGTAAGGTGGAAGCCTATTACATTTGGGAGTCAAAAGGCCAAAGATTTAGCTCACTAGCCCAAAAATGGAAAATTATTTTTGCATACTAAATTCAGATCTCAAACATTTACCTTTACATTTGTTTGTGCATGGATGGCATAATTGGGTAAAAAAAGAAACCTATTGATTTTTGGATCAAAAGATTGAAGATTAAGATTGCTGCACATTGTCAGGAAAGAAATGCATTTTGTTTTTCAGTCCTAGACCACACACCTGGACCAAAGTTTGTGGAGGGTTTGCACTTATAGTATGGTTTTGCTGTACAGTTATCATGTACTAATGACAGAGGGACTGGCATTTGGTGAAGTTGTTTGCACTGACAACATGCACAGCTGAAAGAATGTCAGCATACCTCTAGGCTACTTTCTTGTACCATGGCAGAAATTTCTTTACATGTGGTAACTATGGAACTATGCTGTATCTAAAGCAGACAGCTGATCAAAAATGGTTGCTTCCATGTACTTGGGAAATGAGCCTGAAGTTGTCCGAAGTACAGCAACCTTAGCAGTTATTGAAAAAGGGAAAATTATTTTGCCAGAGTAGACAATCTGATCTTCTGGAAGTACAATAAATGAATTGCAAAATACATTTAAAAAAAGTTTTTTTTAAAAAATCAGCTCATTTTTTTACAATTTATATTTAAGTGTAAGAAGTGAAAATGACAAAGTGGAGCTAGCAGTCATTTAGAGAGATGCACATATGAAATAAGGCCATGCTCTCTACTCCACAACAAAAATTACACCCATCAATCATGTACCAAAATAGAGGCATTTAAAAATTATTTAACAATACTTAAGATATACAAGGTCTTTTTTAGGGGCCCCGAGTGGCCGAGTGGTCTAAAGCGCTTTCCGTTACGGATCACTGCCATCTCACCTCTGTCTGCGTGTGTTCGAGTCTAGGATTCGGCGAATGTGGATATGTGAGAAAGCTTGCCAGTAGCTTCTCGTGGGTCGGTGGTTCTTTCCGGGGATTTCCCGGTTTCTTCCTCCACCATTAATACTGGCCGCCATGTATAGCCTATCGTGTGCTGAAAAATGGCGTTAAGCCCCACAACAACAACAACAACAACAAGGTCTTTTTTAAATAAGCTGGATAACCAATGAGGAAAACACAGGAAATTCTTTTTTTTTTGAAAATCAATCCATATGCAAGGTACAGAACTGCAGAGTGGAATCTGTGGAAGAGTCAAATTGATTTACTGGATCAAAACATCTAGGTAATTGTGACTGAAAGTAAAAGATGCATTGCAGAATAGCTTTTATTCTAGAGTAAATTATTTGACCAATCTTTGTGGGCAACTTGCACTTAGAGTAATAAAAAATACCTATAGATTTTTGGAGTCTAAAGTTTAGAGATCTTGGTTATGGTAGTCTTAGAAAATAATGGCTTTTGTGCAGTCGGTTTAGTTCAAGACTACATGCTTTGACCAAGGGTAGTCAAGGTCATTGAGACACATTGATCAGAGTCAACCATGCCCTGCTAGTACCTACAAGGAAGACTATGAAACATGGAGCAGGTATACAGTATGTCATTCCTGGTACTCTTCTTTATACTTTATTACAATGCTGGAATTTGTGTCAGTTGTTTACTTAGTTGAAAAAAAGAATTAAGATAATAAGTAATGGTTTTTTTTGTTATCAGCTAGAAAATCTTCATTTCCACAAAATCACCTGCAAGGC
The DNA here is from genome assembly GCA_016617855.1 of Megalonaias nervosa. Lineage (NCBI taxonomy): Eukaryota > Metazoa > Mollusca > Bivalvia > Unionida > Unionidae > Megalonaias > Megalonaias nervosa. The sequence continues at coordinate 76,449 of JAECUM010003201.1, read as the reverse complement.
ATTATGGTGCATGTTTTCCATGTACTGTAAGCAGATATGTTTATTACTGGAAAAATTTTGTGATTTGGAATGAGATTGTTCAAATAATTCCCCAGAATTTGTCGGCTTATGCATTATAACCTCTTTGGATCTGCAGTCACAAATGATATAACTCACCAAAATTTTCTCTACACCATTTTGGAGTGTTCAAAATTATTCATTATATGGTAACGTATAATTTTTTCTTTAAAGGCTGAAAAACTTCATACTTGACCATCATAAAGACTTGCATGCAAAAGTACCACAAAAGATTTTTTCATATTATTTCTACAGTTCTGGGTCAGAAACATATTTCTTAACAGCAAATTTTCAAACTTGTCAGACAAGGGGTTTTTCTGTACCTTGTATTTAATGAAATTAAGCATGTGATTGATAAATTCATGCAATATTTAAACTGACTGGTCATAGGATTGAAATAGCATGAAAATTACAAGACAGATCTACATATATTCACATTAATTTGAATTGTAATTACAAACTTTGGCATATGCATACTGTAGTTTTTAAAATGCATCTTAAACAGCTACGTTCTTTGTTATAAAAATTTTTACTAGCCTATGTCACCCATGGTTGTCCATGCACAAAAAACAGATGATAACAAGGTTACTCTGTTTGATATTAGTAACCATGAGCTGAGTAAAATAGAATATATGTCGGGGCTTTGCACTGAGACAAGAAAATCCCAGTCAAGGGGTTACATTATTTGTCTCCCCACAATTTCATTATCTCAGTGCAAACTCTAACACAGATTATTTTTCTCACCCAATTTTCTACATTCCAATTAAAATAACCCTTTACTTTTGAAATATAGTTAGAACATTCAGCAGAAACAGTATCCATCAAGTACTATTATTTCCTTACATTTTTATTATAGGTAATTTGGTCTTTTAATATTTTATGAAAATCTAAATCTCATTACAATCCAGCTATTTATGCTGCTCTTACAAAAAAACAAAACATAGAACCCCAACAATTTAACATTATAAGTGTTTCATCTTAAGCATCTTGAGCAGTTGTTTTGTAAACACTGCATTAATATATGTTAATGAGGGCAATAGCATGAACTGTAGATCCAAAAGTAAACATAGTATTACACATGAGAAAGTAAAGGCATAAAAACGTTGGACAGTACTGCTGGATTATCACATTTAATTGATGGATGTCATATGAAAATAACAATAATTAATATTTTTTATAAATATAACTTTTAATAGTAGAATCTTGAACCTGCATACTTTTGTTGTATTAGAAGGAGCAACTACCTTTTTGGAAATCAAAAGTCTGCTTCAGCTTGAGATATATTAAATATATCCATTCCTTAAGTAGTGCTACAAATTAATATGGAAATCTCTATGAAATTTAAAGGTACTAACATTGTTCAGTGGCCTTATACAGAACATCTTCAGCAGTAACAAATGAATCCCCATCAGCTAACATTAAAATTGACAAAATATTATAGAAGTGAAGGATGTTATGGTAGTATTCCACCTGGTATGGTAATTGGGGATAGAAAGTAGTTTCGGTATCTTTAAAAATATTACTAGCAACAGCCATATCTGTTGAAAAAGAAGTATAATTTATTGGGGGTTTTACCTCATTGACACAATTTTCACAATCATGAAAAACATTCCATCTAATTTGATTGAAATTGGCTTAGTTGTTCTGAAGAAGTTAAAGATAGGGTTATCCATATGGTTGGGATGGAAACCACACCATTGCTAGGGGAGGCAACCCAGACATAATCCTGATAAGCATGACCTGCAAAAAATCCTACCATGGTTGCCAGGTAAGCCATACACCTGATAGTGGAGCAACCCGTGGATCAGTTTTGAGTAGTGCACATAATAAAAACATTTCTGCCAAGTTTGATCAAAACTGGCTGAGCCATTCTAGAGAGGTTGAAATAGGTTTTCCATTTTGGTTGCTATGGAATCACACTGTTGCTACAAAAACCACCCAAATACAATGCCTGGAGGAACATTCCGACCAAGTTTGATCCAAATTGGACAAGAAGTTTTTGAATAAAACTAGACAATAGCAATCTTTATGAATGATGAATGACTCCTGTTGGACACGTGACCATACAATTAGGTCACTTGTCACCAAGACAAAGAATAGAATCCTCAGTTACATTATTTGTCATCTGCCTAGAAGTCTTTCAGAATACCAATAATGAAGCCCCACAATTGGGATTCACTTTATTGTGATGTCAACCCCTTTGACGATTGTATTAGTCCCACCTATATGGGACTCTCCTCTCGTAGGTCCCTTGGCACACTGAATGAATGGCCTCATTAAAGAAGGGTGGGATGCAGGAAATTACTAACAACATATTTTTTACTCAATGTCTGGGTAGCCAAGTAATAACTTGCTTCCTTTTCACCTCCTCAGTTCTGGATTTACTTGTGCTCAGATGTGTGGTCACCCAACTGAGGTCAGATGCCAACCTATAACTGTGCTTATCAGCATCAATTTTTCAGGATCTAGGCAGCCCATCTTGAATGTATAACATCTAAAATCATGAACTTATATACATTCATATTCCACCTATTGAGGGAAGATGCTATATTAAGAGTCCATCAAGAACAACAGAAGATGCATTGTATTAGCTGCAAATTATTATACAAATGACATAATATTAATAAACCTTAATGACTTATTATAATTACAGGTTTTAAATCAGAAAGAAGTCTAAACTTCCCGTTCAATTTTTTATTCACAACAGACATTAAGAAAACATTGATTAAAATAGACTTAAATATTATCACAGGCTTACAAACTGTGCATACTATATTTACTTGCTTTTAAGCTGAGTTAACTGCAAACTGCATTATGCAACAACAGATCTGGATTTATGCAGTTTGTTAGGAGTAATCAGTAGAACAAATCTGCCACCACATTATGCATCAGCAGATCAGGGTCTGTGTTGCTTGCAGTAGGACTCAACTTACAAGCAGATACACATGGTAATAGAAGAACAATATTTACTCTGCTTTAAGTTTTATACTATAGCATTCACCCAACCTCCTGTTCGTAACCCCCTACCAGTTTTTAAAAAAAGCATCAAGAATATAAAAAATGCAAAAACTGGCTCATTTCATTCATTGATTTATAACTTCTAAATTGACTGTCACCAAGGGGTCCCTAACCACTGTCAACTTGTTGGCGTTTCATAGCAAGCAGAAGATCTTGGTGTAAGCAAGCAGACAGGCTGCTCACTCCTTTTTGGTTTCTAGAACAGTCCATTTCAGTAAAAACTCTCATCTGCATCCAATATTTGCTATGTCTAGTTTTAATATTTCTAAAACAAATTGAACAAGTAAAAAGGAGGAACTTTTGAATACATGTGTTCAGAGAAATTAACTTCAAAATTTATGGAATTATGGAGATTATCAAACATGCTGAGTTACATCACATCTGTTGCTTGAAAACATAGACTCGCCTATGCAAATATGGCAACTGTGTTCCTAAAGAAACTCCCATTTGGTTCGAAATGCCAACAAGTTGACAGTGTTTGGGACCCCCTGATGACAATCTTGTTAGATCTTATAAATCAATGAAATAAATTAACAAGTTTTCTGCATTTTTTTATATCCTTGATGCTTCTTGTTTTTAAAATTGGTGGGCAGTTAGAAACAAATATGAAGGTGCACGAATACTATAGTCACAATTCTACATAATTCTTTGTGTCATTGGAATAAGCTGCAAATAACAAGTATATCTGTTGTGTGAATATAACAAACTAGTGAAATTTTACATGTACTCGAATTTATCACAGATAATGAAGTTTTAATGAACATATTAACAACTGTTCATCAAATATTGCTTGTTAATGATGGTAGTGGACCACAAGACCAATGATGCTGCAAGCCATGTGTTAAACATTATGTAATTACCCATATCAGTTGTTTGGCAGAGCAACTTTACACCTAGGTTGTGACCAATACAAATTTATACCATAATTTTTTTGTCCAATTTGGTAAATGTTTAAAAGGTTTCATGCAATTTTGAAGTAATTATAATGCTAGTCAGTAAAAGAAACATAGTTTATAAAAAAATTTGGTCCCATATTTGTAAAAATGACATGTTAAATATAAATTACATAAATGGATTGATGACCAGAGAGGGGCCAGAAGAGGTCTAAATCAGTCTGTCATTGCCCACCTGGCTGCCATAAACTTATGAGCAAATACATGAGCAGTTGCTCACAAGTCAGAGTTGGTTCAAATTCAGAGCAGTGGTTTTTGAGAAGACATTCTAAGGTTTTTCCATATTTAGTAATGGTAACCATATTCGATGGAGGATATTTGAATAGATTGAAAGATCTTATTGCTGATAAGCTCTGCCAAACTTAGCTGCAATTGATCTTGTGATTTTTGAGGACAATTGGAAAATGGGAATTGCTGACTGATGATGGACACAACAATCTACCATAAGCTCGCATGACCTTAAGGTCTGGCTACATGAGCTAAAAATCACTGGCATGAAGAGATTTTAAATTCATTGTTAGATAATAAGTATAATAATACATGTACTTTCAGATAACAAATATTAGATGCTCAGATTTCTAGAGTGCAAAGTTTCGGAATACCTGAACGAACATTTTTTCAATACTGATATTGTCTATCTTTCAACTCTATTTTTTTTTCCCAGATTCATTCTTTTTGGTCTCCTCTGGTTGTGCTTCTTCTCCCTCCTCAGTCACTGGAGGGGGTGGGGGTGTAATGACAGGGAAGTTGAAATCCTCATGTTGTGCTAGTTTATCCTCTCTCTTCAAAATCTCCTCTATCTGAAGTAATCTGTTAAGTTTAGACACTCTCTCTCCTCTACATGGGGCTCCCAATTTTAGGAATGTAGCATTCATTCCTACAGCCTGTAAAAAAAAAAACAGTTCAAATTTTTTTTACAGAAAATTATTTTTCTTTTTACTGATGTACTTTGTTGTTTAAGGCAAAACATGTGTTGAGAGACCACCATTTCTGCCAACAAAAAATAGTCTCTGAAGATGGTTTCTGATAACCAGTTTATGGAGGAGGCCCAGTTTTCAACATTAAAATTTAACTGGGTTGAAGAAGGAAAAATACCCATAATTAGTATAGATATAATTTATTCTTCTTTAAAAAAAAAATTATATCACAACAAAATACATCGATCATGGACCTCCACATTTTTATTTTGAAGTTTACATGTAGTCTATTGTACAAATTGCAAATCTATAAAGGTAACACTTATCCTGTCTATAAATTATTATGTTAGCTGTGATGACACTGAAAAAATGTATTTCCAGTCAAAGCCAAAATCCATGCCACCCGTGACATAAATGATAAAATGGATCAGCTGGAAAAACAAAAGGATCTAACAGATGCATTAAGGTGAATAGATTACAAGATTTCTGACTGGTACATTCACTGTGTACAGGTTTTAATAACAGTAAGTTCAATAAAGCAAAGAAGAATATGAACTTTTATAAGAACTATACAAATTAACTCATCCAGAAAATGCCAATAACTTATTAACAGATAAAGAATGACCTCATTCATTATGTAATATAATTCCATGGACAAATAATTTACTGGAGTAGCTTGTGCTATAGTGAAACAAGGTGAGATGTAGAACTATGACATTATTGACATTCAGGTTTTCAAAGCAGATGAACAGTATGAACTTCTGAACTATGTGCCTCAATGATTGCTTCCCTTCAAGTTGGAATGGTTAATCATAATATGGATTTAAATCACTATGGCACTACAATAGTGATCTGTGACACAAGTCTTGTTTACTGTCTTTAACATACATCTGTGCCTTACACAAATAAACTGATAAGCAGACTAAACTTTTTATCTCATTTTGTATGGTATATCTCAGTTTAGAAATAAATGGACTCTGCCTGCAGACTCTGCACAGTGATCATGGTTACCAATGATTAAATAAAGGTCTGAAGTCACTAGTGTTTATATTCAGTTTTGCAACAGTGTTGCTCACAGCAGTGTAGAGACATTTTCTGCTAAAAACTGGCAGCTAGTTAGCTGATAGTCACTAATGCCTGTACATTTGAAAAGTAAAATTAATCTGTGCATTTTGGTTATAAATTATAAGTACCAGTAGCCTTTCACAACATATATCACCCAAATTAGTTTTTACTCTAATGATAACAATAAATTACAATTATAGGTGAATTTTATGATCACTGGCTTATGAAAAATGACCAACGCAAAAAAATCTGACCCCCACACAATGGTTTATTATTTCCTTCCAAATCTGGTTCTGCTATATATTGTGAAGCAGATTATAATTTTTTTAAATTTCAATTTATAACAATGTACAAATTTATGTCAAATTATACATCTCAAACTGAAGTCTATTGATATAAAAAAAACATTGTCACCCAATTTCATGATATGGTAGTCTCATTCAACTGGACACTTTCATGACATCAGGAGATCTTTGTCAAGCAAAAGGTAAAGATCTATACAAAAGATTGCAATGCTCAAAATGAGGCTTACCAAAACTATTGGAGCTGCCGATTGGTCACAGACTTCAGTTATAATAATTATTATGGCAAAGTTAACTGCAGAGACAGACCTAACTGTTTGCATGCACCAAAAAATACTTGATAATAATAAGAGAGTTCATCTGCCAGTAAACCAGTACTCCTGATGCAGGCACCACCTATACTCACTTGTAAGTCAGGTTCAAATGCAAACTACACAGATCCAGATCTGCTTTTGCATAACAGCAGATCTGGCTCTATGCTGTTTGTAATGTCAAACAGCCATGTTATGTTTGGTTTCGTATAAACATCCACAATGTTTTAATTTTTAACTTGGTAAATAAACCTTCTAAATATGAAACATTTTTTTACTTTTGCATGTAAATCTAGTAAAACATGCAAATGTTAAACAAAAATAGATGAACAACACCTACTGATAACAATCAGTTGTACTGACTTTCACTAGACTCAGTCAGCACAGATCTCTCAAACTCATTTGAGAGTCTGGCTGAACAAAACTATACGAGTTTTACTGTACTCTGTGAGATGCAGGGAAATAACTCTGAATGACAACAAATACACATTCTTAGAGAAAGATTCTACTGTCATATCCAAACTTCTATACATGCATTATTAAACAGAAGTATCTCTAAAGTGTAATATTTGGTGGTAAGTGTGTATTTTTCTATCAAGGTGAAGCTAAAGAAACAGGTCCACAAACAACTGCATGCATCTTCAACAGTTCAATTTCTCCATGTCTTTCAGTGGCAATAGGGCTAGCGTTAAGAATCAGGAAAATGCCCCCAAGACAGTAGAACTTGTAAGTTCAACACTGTGTATGTGACACAGAACCATGCAGAAATTATATGCTTTTTAAAACAATCTGTTTACAGATTTTTTTTAAAAAATCCTGTGAAGATAAAATATTTTGTTGAAGTTGGACAATAAAATCTACAGTAAAAAAGAATTATCATTATTTTATTGAAGTTATCCAACAATATTTATAATAATAAAACCCCATTATTAAAAGATCTATTTACTCATTAAGAAAGAGAAAGAGTAAGAGAGATAGAGAAATGACCATTATACCATATCTGCAAGAAAGTCATCAGTTGTCTCCCCTTGAGAGGCTGCCAGAATCACCTCATTACCAGCATCTGTATAAGAAAAGGTACTTTTCTCATTTTGACAGTTTACACTTGATTTTTTTTAAGCAATAATTGTAACTGTTACGCAGTTATGCTAATTTTATTAAAAAGATTGATAAACGTCCAAATAATGTTGATATTTGTTGAACAAATATAGGTGTCTGTACAGTGTGGTTTGAGACAATAAAAAAAAAACATGGAAATTATAGAAAATTTTTAGATGTTTCAATATGTTTTCAAAGTCTGGAAGACAAACAGTTAGAAAAAAAGAGAACTAGAAATATGACCAGAGGATATGGATGCCCCTGACAATATGGTGTACTGAAAGATAATGAGGTTCAAGATGCAATGTTAAATTTCTTAGTCAAAATGGACAATAAATTTGTCAAATGTTTGCAGAATTAAGTTAAAATCACTCCTGATCCACATATCGTAGATACAACAGTCCATGGTAGATATGGTTTTAATTGGTGAAGTCTCAAAAGTTATTATGTGGATATGGAATTTGTAATAAAAGGACAAATGTCTAAATCAAATAGGGGCTATCAATCAGTTAATTGTTCTATGCAAATAAGTGAAAATCAAACATGACCTAGGGTTTTTTTTCAATATTAACGTGTATACTCAATATCCTTTTAATCCAAAAAGGTCTTAAAAAGCTACTGAGTGGAAACAGAAATCAGGATACAAAAAGCAAACTTTTAAGTGGGGGCCCCTGGTGACTGAGTGGTCTAAGATGCTCACCTTAAGATCACTCATGCATCTCACCTCTGCTCACATGAGTTTGAGTCTCAGCTCAACTAATGTGGATATGTGAGAAAGATTTCCAATAAGTTACCATGGGTCAATGAATTTTCCCAGGGTATTACAAGGCCATTTCTCCACCAAATATATTGGCTACAATGTATAGCTTATCGTGTGATGAAAAACAGTGTTAAAACCCCACAAAACCAAACCAGACTTCAAAGTCAAACAAGAACAGTAACTCTGGTCAATTTTTCACATAAACCAATCAAAATCAAGCATGACTAATGTTTTTCAACATTTAACCTCTCAATTAGCTTCAACCTATGTGGTTGTTCAAAAGTTATTGAACAAAAGCAGAACTCATCATGCAAAGGTTGTAATTCAAAGTTTGACATAAATACATCCAAAATGAATTTGAACCTTTAAGTCTTAGTCACATTTTGATAGAAATAGTTGAAAATCAATCTTGACTGAAAGCTTTTCAAAGGAAAATCCCATATTAAATTCTGGTTTCAGTCCATAAAGTCTTTCCAAGTTCTTAAGCAGAAACAAAATTGGTGACAGACAAGAGAGACAGATATGGATAACATCATACCCCTGCCCCAACCAAATATGATGGGCATTAAAAAAAAGATGCTTTACAACCACTTACATTCATATTGATACTGTTATTAGATTCCTATATTGCAGTTTAGTGCTACCTTAAATGAGCTGAAGTCATGAGATTTAACTATAAATGTGTTCATAAAATGAGTGCCCTACAATAGTGCCTGAAATCTAAACAAAAAAATTATTCAAACTGACAAATGGATAAGTGAAACACTGCAAAAGTTACAGCAGGGAATAAAAATGCTTTTACATATGGATCAGAAGGATGTAGCTGTACTTTTAATTCTGGGAACCGAACTAATTTTGATAATCTAATTTTGTTATGCAAGTTAATCATAATTATGATCCATTATTACAAAAACATGCTGGTACTAATAATGGACCATTTATAACAATTATAAGAATCACATTAGTTTTACTCATAAATGATGCCATGTCATGTATATACTCACTTATGCACTGAGACCATTAAACTGCACAGATCTGGGTCTATGTAGTTTCTTAGGAGTAATCAGCAGAAAAAAAGTACATAGAATTTGATCTTCCAGCATATTATGTAATGGCAGATCAGGGTCTATGTTGTTTATAGTTGGACTCAACTTATAAGTACACTCAAACCCACTTATCTCGGCCTCCGTTATCTTGAGAACCCATGTATGTTGAGCATTTAGGTCTGGTTATCTCAACCCCTGTTAAGTCAATAACCCCATTATGTTCGGTATAAGTTTCAGTCCGAAGTAACATGTGGACCTGCCTAATTAGATGAAATGCAACTTTTAATATCAATCTCTGAGAAATTTTACAAGAAATGATCCAGTGTTTCTGCTACTACTGCTACCTCGTACCAGCAAGGATGGGAAAAGTCGGTACAAGACCATATTTTACCAGTACAAATGCTAATCAACCAATCTCATCCATGCATGGTTTATCACTTGCATAAAGTGGAGAAAATAATGTTGTAAACAGTACTTTAGAGTAAGAAAACTGAATAAATGCATTTCTGACCTTTACAGGAGCTGCATTCATAATGGACAGCGTCATAAGTCAACACCACAACAAAATAGTTTGTTCCATGTTTTACACAATATATTTAAAATCAATTAAGTACTTTTAGCTACATTTAATGATGCTGACCTGAAAATTTACAGCATTATAGAAAGGATAAAATTAACAATGCTTTGTGGAACAAACTATAGTGTAATCCCATTCCAATTTCATCATAGTCAGCCATCAACTTAATCCATACACAGTTAACAACTCTGGTTCAGAGTTCAATTATAAAGTTAATAGTTCAAGTGTTTCCAAGCTTGGAGTGAGTGAAAGCCATCAACATTAGCATGGCTAGATCACATGACTTACAGTCATCTATAAATAGAAACCGGCAAAATTCCAAACCAAGCCAGTTCCCCCCACCCCCAAACATATGGTTATTAATTTTTTCTGAACAAGAGTAAATAAAAGCATTAATGGTATATAAAAAACTCATAGTGCCCAGTATTTTTTTTTAAAATGAAGTTGTTGATTGTTTGCTATGATTACAATTCTTCAAAGAGGAGTGCTTTCATCTGTATTGTTTTATCTTGAATCAAATATCAAAGCCCTTCAATCCATCAAAGTCATACACCAACTATCATTCCAGCACTGTAATATTGCCAACGGTCACTGATCAAAGTCAGGAGGGATATGGAACTACAACAGTATGTCATTGAACAGAATAAGTCAGCTTCTTACAGAATTTGATGTTGAGACAGTTAACTTTAAATACTTAAAACACATTTTATGGTTTGTTTGTACATGAATACCGATAGCCTCATCTTTTTTCCAGTACATAGGCAAATTTTATCGGTAAAAACCAGCATATACCAGTGTAATGAAACCTCTGATGATCAGCAAAAGCAAACTGATTTTCATGCACAATATTGGTCAGTGACACGCTGCTACTAGTCAAAAGTCAACACTAACAAAAAAATACTTTAAAAAAAGTCAGTCCTTCTTAAATTGGCCGAGACTTTGGTCAGTGTGAGAAAACTATTGTCTTGCTGAGACTATCAAAAGGATGAAGCTATCATAGGGATACAAAAACAACTTTAAACTGCTGACATCGTTACAATAACTGAAGTGTTGTACAAATTTTTGACTTCTTACTTAATCTTATTTAAAAGACCTCCAATCTTCTTTTTTCTGCAACCTGTTATGACTGAATTATTACTGTTATTGTGCATTAGAAATGCAATTTATTTTTTGAAACAATACTCCTCATTTTTGGTACTTCAGATGCAATATCATTGTTTTGCAGTAGATATATCAACTACACCCTGATATCTTGGGACCCGGTTATGTCAACATTTTCTTACACCCCCGACGTAATCAAGATAACTAGGTTTGACTGTAAGTATACATGTTACATGGTATGATTTGAACCATAATGTTGCCTTTAAGCATCACAGTGGTTCTGAGCATCAGTCTGTGGTACATTCTCCATGATGCTACAAACCTTCCATCTTTTTGCTGCATGCCATGATATCTGTTATTGTATTCATTTGTTCAAGCTTCAACACAATGCCACTTGTTCTAAAATTTTCTGTTAATTCTTCATCCTTTAATTTGCCTGGTCTTTGGTACACGTGACTTCCAATGATAAAACAGCGTTCTGAAATCTTCTCACATAAATTCATCCAATGAACTGCCTCCTGTAAAATTAGAAACATGTCTTTAAAATACATTTTTGATTGAAGCCTGAGAATCGCAAAGCATAGGTATCACCTTTCCTATGGCAGTGGCATCTTCATCAACAATATTAAGATACCTGGAGTATTTTAAAACTCATATAAATCATAGATCAGTTACTGCATTCAACTGAAGCCCTGGGACAATATTATTCTATGCCTAAAACTTTTAACTGGTATTACAGGATTAGTATCTCTCCTGCTTAATGCTGTTTAATAATTCAACACTGTGTCTTGTGTAATCCTTTCTTTTAACACTTTACTTTCTCAGACAGTCTCAATTTAATGTAAACCTACCATTGAAGATCACCTCTCATACTCGGGAAAGGTGCTGACAAATCACAAGTGGTCTGATTTCAGAGGATAGCTTTGCCACTGACCATGATAAAGAAGTGACTGGAATGAGAAAGTTTCTCCATAGCTAGAAATAATATAAACTTTAAATTATTCAGCTCAACTGAGAATATAATTGATAAATGCAAACAGTTGCAAACTTGTGAATCTTCTCAACTGATGAAAATCAATTATTCAACAAAAATATCTAATCTGTTGCAAACTCCAATGTCCTTTCAATTAAATCAGTTATAAATTATCTTCCATCAGGAATTCAAACTCAATAACAAACTATCTTTCACTGTTGGTTTTCAGTTGAGCAATAATAGTTGAGTTTTAATGAATTCCAAACCCTCTCTTACTTTGGAACAGAACAAAAAATAATAAGTTCTATGGATCACATTACATGGTATTCAGTGAATTTTAGATATAATATAATTTGCTACCATGATCAGTAAACTGTTTCACCTTATTAAATATAAACAAAAATTACTGAATTGATGGCAACATAGTTATCAAATTCAGTTTATATCAGATTAAAGATAATAATCTTTATCACATACGGCTTTTCATTTTTCAACAGATAATACTTTTATCAGCTGTTTTTTTTTTCAAAACAAAAAAAACCTAACAAGATGATCTGAGCCAAGATGCTGGGCTCAAGGTTACTCAAGGTTACTCAAAACAAATGGATGGAAAACTCAAACTCCTCACAAAACACTGTATGCCCACAAACTGAACTATTCTGTTCATCAAGCAGTTGACATTCTTGTACAAAGAAGTAAATTAAACTTCAAAGAAACATTGATCAAATCAATTAAACTTTTCAACAGTTGCAACTGAAAACTCTACATCTCTTAATGTTTCTAGCAATATCTGGAATGATTACAAAGGACTCAGGAAATATATTTATTCAAAATTCAGGGAGTACCCAGTTGTACTTAAGAGAGTATACAGGATTTTTAAAGACATTTTCTGTAAAACTGCTTGTTACTAAATCTTTATTTAATTAATTCAACAAGATATAAATGATTAAATATTCATGTAGTGATGAAATTAATGAAGTATATATGAAAACAGGTACCCCAAAAATATTTTAAAACTTTTTCAAGAGGACAACAAAGCACAATATTGCTGAACTAAATATCATATATACTCACTTGCCAAATTCAACTGAGTTCACATTTTGTACTTTTAATGTAATAACATATTTATTATGTGGGGTTTTTTAAAACTCTAGGACTCTTTATAATATGAACCAATTTCATCTCCCTGTACATCAAAAGAAGAAAACCTCAGGCCTGCATTACCAATGGTAATGTTCTTTATGAAATAATATTCCAATGTCATCACTGGCACAAAAGGAATGAATTAAAATTGCATCAATTAAAATAGGAATACACTCACTAAAACAGATACATGTACCTCTTTTCAAATAATTACTTATTAAATAATGAAATCAAAAAACAACTTGTAGCAAACTATTTTAATTCTGTTAATTATGAGGAACTGCCATGTATGGCTTATTGTGTGCTGAAAAATGATGTTAAACCCACAAACAAAAACAAAAGGGAATACACAACCATATGCAAATAATTAACAGAACAAAATTAAAACGTGAATAGCATATTGAACTTGGTGAACTTAGGATAAAGTAGTTCATAATTTTAAAACTCATTCACAATTGCACAACCAATTTGATGGTCAGATCTGCACTATCAACATTTAGGGCAAACTGACTACTGCAAGAATTGTTTCACTGAAAACCCCATTTTAATTCAAAAGGAGAACATGTTTAAAATTTTCAATTAATGGCCATTATGACTTTTGAATAAAGGAGAACACAATAAAAATTTTGGAGTGCAAATGGGCATTATTTTCATTCAAGGCCAACTACATTTGGTACAAATGTTTTAGTGAAAACTGTGTGTTGGTACAACCAACCATTCAGGAGAAGCAGTCATAACAAGATTTAACAGACAGCCACCAAGGCAACCATTTTAAAGGTTAGACCAGCATCATTTAATATAGGGCCAACTCTGTATTGTGAGAAGTATGTTACTTAAACCACTATGTTGATCCTACCATCCATTCAGAAGGTGCATTAATAACAAGGTTTTTAAGATGGCAGCCAGTTTGGGAGGTTAGATTGGCATCATTTTCATTTAAGACAAACTGCGTACAATTTTCAGTAAAAACCTCATGTTGATACCACCGTTATTTCTGGAGGAGTTTTGATAACAAGATTTTCACGATGAATGCCAAGGTTGAAGTTTAGTAAGATCAAACTGGTACCATTTTCAAACAGGACAAACTACATAGTGTAAGAATTGTTTAAGTACAAACCCAATGTAGATACAACCAGCCAGTCAAGACAAGAAGTGATAACAAGATTTTTAAATATGGCTGCTGTGGTGAATATGGTTGCAGCTACATTGGCACCATTTTCATTTAAGACCAGCTATATACTACAAGTCCTTTTGCAAAAATTCCACGTCTGTACAACCATCCATTCAGGAGAAGTTACTTTGGAAATAACAAGATTTTTTGGATCTTGACATAGCAGCCATGTAAGAGGTCAGATTGGTACATTTTCACTCAGAACTAACTAAATATCTAAACTGTTTTGGTGAAAACCCTACTGTGAATATGATCATCCATTCAGAAGCAGTAGCAATAAAATAGAAGGATTTTCAAGATGGCAGCCATAATGGACATCAGATCAACACTGTTTTCATTTACAACCTACTACATATTTTAAGAAAATCTTACAGGAAAATCCCATGTCATTAAAACTATCCATTCAAGAACAGTGGCAATAACAAGATTTTCAAGATGGTTGTTATGGCATCCATATTAGACATCAGTTCAGCACCATGTTCATTAACAACCAACTACATACTATAAAAAAGTGTTTGGGTGAAACCTCTATGACATTACGTCCATCCATTCAAACAAAGTAGTAATACCAAGACTTCAAGATGACTGCTCTAGTGTCCATTCTGGATGTTGTTGATATCCTTTTAACTTAGGATTAAGTTCAAAAAGTAAAAATTGTTTTAGTGAGTACCCAATGTCAATACATATTTCCAATGATGAGGAGCTGTGGTAAGATTTTCATCCATATGGCCACACTGGAGTGTTTTTGTGTGTAGGGGGTTATTTTCACAAAGTACCAATAATAGGAATATGAATATAAAGTTTCAAGACAACTTGATTTAAGATAAGGCAATCAAACAGATGGAAGGGTGACTGGATGATATGCCATGGCATAAGTTCTCCTGAACTTTGACCAGGAAAGCTAAAAATCACTCTACCTGTTTCCTCATGGGGTCAATAACTGCAATAACAGACATGTATCTTCCCAAAAGTTCTGCCCAGTACTCCACCAGGTCATCTGGAACTTTCTGCTGACCTGTTATGACCTCATACTTGCCTTTTTCCTGTCAAAATACAAACAATTATGTCAGATATTATAAAACTGTGAAGTATTTGTAAGCTTTAGGACAACATGCAATAAAACAAGTCAAATTCTTTAATGTAATCCAATAGAACAAGTCAAATTCTTTAATGTAATCCAATAGAACAAGTCAAATTCTTTAATGCAAAGGAACAAGTCAAATTCTTTAATGTAATCCAACAGAACAAGTCAAATTCTTTAATGCAAAGGAACAAGTCAAATTCTTTAATGTAATGCAATAGAATAAGTCAAATTCTTTAACGTAAAGCCACAGAAGTCAAATTCTTTGTAGATGGAATATGAATATGGTGCATATTAACATTATTACTGGCATTCCATATCTCAAATATTCATCTGTTCACATTTAAAATATACTTTTTTTAAACTGAATACTGTTACCATATATACTCTCTCATAAGTCAGATCCAACTCCAAACTCCACAGACCCAAATCTCTTGTCACATAATGCACTGGCAGATCTGGGTAAATGTAGTTTGTTAGGACTATTGAGTTAAGCAAACAACATAGACCCTGAACTGCCAGCACATTATGTAATGCAAGATCAAGGTCCAAATTGTTTGTAGTGGGATCTGACTTAGAAGTTAGTTAATATGGTACAAGCATTTGATCAATATGAACAGAATAAAACTGATACAATATTTATTATAGATGAGCCTAAGATCCACATATCTATTGTATAAATGCAAAGACTTTGCATAATTCATGGTTGGTGCTAAGTGAGATCACATAACTGTAAAAATTATATATGTTTCATGGATGTTGTTAAGTTAGACAGCAAAATTTTATTTCATCCTATGAAATACAACATTTATGACATGATGTTAGTATGATAACAAGAATACTGTAATACATGTAATTTTCTGAAAACATCCAGACTGATTAAATATAATAACTTGATGTAAAATGAAGCAACAAGAACAATGGTATATTCTTAATTAATGCCTCAGAATAATAACTAAAATCAGGTCATATATTTTAAAACAGCTACATTTACTAACTTGGCTAACCAATCAGGTCCTACATCCAAATCTTGATAGAATTTTTCTGGCAAGAAAGAATTTTGTAACGCAATACAACTAAAGAATATGCAAATTTAATTTTCTAAAAGAGTGTTCCACATTGGGAAATAAATAATATGTATGTGTATATAAATGATCAACTCATGATGGTTTAAGGTTATGGTTAAATGACATATATAAAATTCTGCCAACACATCAAGTTTAGAATATATATATATATATATATATATATATATATATATATATATATATATATATATATATATATATATATATACACAATTTACTGTGGACAACTACAGGCTGTTAACTCTTAATAAAAATCAGAGGAAAATAAAACAAGTCTAAAAGTATGCAACTAAATGTCTGTTTTGTGTTGGGATCTGAACAGCAATGCTTAAAACATATACTGATGTGGGCTGATCCACATAAATGCATGTATGTCCATGATAAAGAGGATAAATACAACACAAAATCTAGGACAAGAGGTTTTCTTAAACAAAAAGCGAAAACAAAACTAAAGTTTTATCAGGGCGGGGACTGACCAGAAATTGAAGGTCCTCAAAGCAGGGACACTCAATGCAGAATGGAGACTGAATCAGAAAATGGA
Source organism: Megalonaias nervosa (assembly GCA_016617855.1). Taxonomy (NCBI): domain Eukaryota; kingdom Metazoa; phylum Mollusca; class Bivalvia; order Unionida; family Unionidae; genus Megalonaias; species Megalonaias nervosa. The sequence continues at coordinate 59,247 of JAECUM010003201.1, read as the reverse complement.
TGACCTTGAAGCAGAGACTCTCACTACAGAGTGGAGACTGGACCAAGAACTGAAGGTTCTTGAAGCAGGAAATCTCACTAAAGAGTTGAGACTGGACCAGAAAGGACAGACTCTCACTACAGAGTGGGGACTGGACCAGAAACTGAAGGTCCTTGAAGCAGGAAATCACACTAAAGAGTTGAGACTGGACCAGAAACTGAAGGTCCTTGAAGAAGGAAATCACACTAAAGTGTGGGAACTGGAACAGAATCTTAAGGTCCTTGAAGCAGAGACTCTCACTACAGAGTGGGGACTGGACTATAAACTGATGGTCATTGAAGCAGAGACTCTCACTACAGAGTGGGGACTGGACTATAAACTGATGGTCATTGAAGCAGAGACTCTCACGACAGAGTGGGGACTGGACTATAAACTGATGGTCATTGAAGCAGAGACTCTCACTACGGAGTGGGGACTGGACTATAAACTGATGGTCATTGAAGCAGTTAATCTCACTGCAGACAGCTGTGCATGTCATTTACTGTTTATTTACAATTTCAATGGACACCTAGCCAATCTCGTCCCAGGCAACATGTAAAATGTTATGTAAGATTACATATGGTAATGACCTGACACCAAGAAAGTTTAGACAATATAACATGCATCAATTTCAATTTAGAATACCAATAACTTTATTTTTTTTAATCAAATTTGTATAAAATGTACAACATCAACCAGTTAGAATCTAATAAAATGTTAAATTTTGCAAAAGATACAAATTTGTTCAAAAGAAAATGATATAGTAATGAATAGACAATGGTTATCTTGATTCTGGCAACTTTTTAATTTAAGAATGTATTCAAATCCAAACTAACGTTCCTCAAAAAACTTATCATGATATTACCATATATACTCATGTATAAGTTAAGTCCAACTACATGTATATGACATAGATCCTGATCTGCCATCTCATAATGTGCCAGCAGATCAGGGTTGATGTTGTTGTTCTCCTGATTGTTCTCAACAGGCTGCATAGACCCAGATTAGACAGTGTATTATGTGATGGCAGATCATGGTCTGTGCAGTCTGCACTTGGACAATTTGTATCTAAAGTGAATGTTTTTATGTTCCAACTCAAAATGACTAAACTCTCTGAAAACATGGATTAAACATTTTATTGCACATTCTAAATATTGAAATTACAAATTGATGCTAGGGATTGCACCTGAGGAACACAGCAAGTTTGTTATTACTGTACAACATATCCAAGTCCCATAACAGCCTCACAGCTTTCTGTACTTGTATTGATTACAGGTTGATTTAATTAATATACCAGACATTGCTAAAAACTTTCAATTATCTTAGTTACATTAGTCAAGCATGGATTTAACCAGTCCAATAAATTCAAACTTTCAATATTATCAGAGAAAGCTAAGTCCAATTGGGCCAAATCACATCTAAATATCCATAACACACCTGCTATATATTGTCAATATCCTCAGTACAGACCTGCTATATATTGTCAATATCCTCAGTACAGACCTGCTATATATTGTCAATATCCTAAGTACAGACCTGCTAAATACTGTCAATATCCCCAATACTGACCCGCTACATATCATCAATACATGTATCTACAATACACTTTCTACATGCAACTCATGTAAAGAAGCTTATTTGTGGATTAAGACATTGGCTGCAATTAAGAGAAATAGTTATCAAAAAGTAGCTTGGAATTATGCTGTAAAATGTTTACCAATGCATTTACAAAATGCTAATGCTAATGGATTTAAACTAAAAATATCTACCTACTCAAACCAAACTGGTTATCACTAATAATTAATATATTCAAATATAATTCCAACTTTTAAACAATAATATCTGAATGAGTACAAATTCACCATATTTGCACAGGTTAAAGATAACAGATTTTCTTTATCAGATACATCCAGAAAATTATATACTGGGAGTGAATTTCTTCCCTATGATAGAACTATTGAGCTCAAATTGACATTCTGACATAGAAAGCTTGCGAGGCTGATTTATCAAAGGTCATAATTTGCCAATAATTTACCATGGCATGATATACTTTTCATTGGCTTCATCATTTTCTTTCAAAGAATTAAAAGTGTTAAAAGACTTTTTCTATTATTCAGCAAAATCCAGAACTTGCTATCACATCAGCTTATGTCCAGTAACTCCCAGAGTTCATAGTGTTACAACACAGTGACATCAATCATGTAATAATGTAATGATGGCATCATTTCAAGATACAGTGTAAATGTCAATTTTTTTACAAATATGGTTATCTTTAAACTGAAAGGGGCGTATATTTCCTTTATTTACCAGATATGTCCAAATTTTCAAATGGTATTTTCAATGGTAAACATGCACACATTTTCATAAAAATAATTGGGCGGATGGGAGAAGGGGAAGGAAATAATATTATCACATAATGTTCCATTGGTTACACTTATATTCTTACTTTAAGTAAATATGTCTCAATGCTCTTTCTATTTCTTCAGCTACTCCTTTAAGAAAATTGTTTTGAGTTTGCTTTGTATTTCACTTTACCAGTGTAGAAATAAAATGGAAAATTGTTATCATTATATGCAACTCACACTGTTAGAGTGGCCAATGATACATGCCAAGTATAACACACAGTTAGACACTACAGGGATATCACTCGGTGATACATACAGCAGCCTTATCGGCTAATGGAAAACTTTGTTTCACTTCCTTTCCAGCCTGTGGGTTATGATCCTGCGAGATGATAGTGCCAATGGCATTATTATCCAATACGTCAAAACAAACTGACACATGGGATCTCCTTTAATAATAAGTACATAGAAACATTATAATGTGAACATTATAATATTTCTTTAAACACAACAGACATGTGCCATTTCTCCTACATGAACAAAGAAATATAATAACAATTAAACTAGACAATATCAACAAAGACATATATGAACTTTTCTAAATAAATATAGAAATGGTCATTTAATCAACAGTATTTTTTATTCTTGACACAAATGGGTCAGGCAAAGTATTTAAACACTGAATAATGATCTTAACACATACACAAGTTATCTTTCATGATAAAAGTTCTATAATTTTTATGCTGATCCTCTCTGCAATTCTCTAGTGGGTAGTATAGCCTGTATGGCTGAATATAGGACCATACATGTGTAGAAAAGGATTCAGCTTTAAAGTAGAGTGCCTTGAGATCACCCACAAAGAAACCATGCTATTTTGCATACTGGTCAAATATATGTTGTTGATTCCATATTGTTTACTGCTGATAAAATTTTCCCTTATACACACTGTAGATTGGGAATGACCATGTCAAAATAAATTTGGTGGAAACAGCCCTGATCTAATAGAAAAGCTGAGGTTCTATTTTGGTGGCAACACACAGCCCTGATCTAATAGAAAATCTGAGGTTCTATTTTGGTGGCAACAGCCATGATCTAATAGAAAATTTGCAGTACTATTTTGGTGACACGATCCCTGATCTAATAGAAATTCTGCAATACTATTTTGGTGGCAACAGCCCTGGTCTAATAGAAAATCTGCAGTACTATTTTGGTGGCACCAGTCCTGATTTAATAGAAAATCTGCAGTACTATTTTGGTGGCAACAGCCCTGATTTAACAGAAAATTTGCAGTACTATTCTGGTGGCACCAGCCCTGGTCTAATAGAAAATTTGCAGTACTATTTTGTTGGCACCAACCCTGATCTAACAGAAAATCCGCAGTACTATTTTAGTGACAACAGCCCTGATCTAATAGAAAATCTGCAGTATATTTTGGTGCCCATAAGACTGATCTAATAGAAAATCTGCAGTACTACATTGGTGACAACAGCCCTGATCTTATCAAAAATTTGCAGTACTATTTCAGTGGCGACAGCCATGATCTAAAAGAAAATTTGCAGTACTATTTTGGTGGCAACAGCCCTTATCTAATAGAAAATTTGCAGTACTATTTTGGTGGCAATAGCCCTTATCTAATAGAAAATTTGCAGTACTATTTTGGTGACAACAGCCCTTATCTAATAGAAAATCTGCAGTACTATTTTGGTGGCAACAGCCCTTATCTAATAGAAAATTTGCAGTACTATTTTGGTAGCAAGCAAAAGCCCTGATCTAATAGAAAATATGCAGTCCTGTTTTGGTAGAACCACCAAGATGATACCAAAAATAAAAGATTGATCCAACTGCTAAAGACTATAAAGGAATAAATCTTGCTGGTTTTAATACAGATTTCTTGATGATTATCAATGCTCCAGGTGCCTTTAAATTAGAATCTTTTTTGGGGGGATGGAAAAACACTCCAGTTGACCCATACAGCTCTCCCTAGAACTCTGAAATTCAATTTGTATTCCCACAAAATAATATTCAACAGGATTCACTCTACCAGCCTTGAACCACATAGTCGACTTACCATGAAAATTGTTTACATGTCACATACACTGATCATGCACCTCTGAAGTGTTAATAAGAAGTGGTTTTGCCTTATAATGAACAAAGGCAAATCTAACCTATTTATAGCTCACAATTCATCAATGTAAAACTTGCTTTCAGCACTAAATTGCTTTTTCAATAAAAGTTCCTCAGATTCCAGTCTCATTTCCCCAAACCATAAATCTCTCTTACTGATTTTCTAGATCCGTCAACCCTGCCATAATGGTCACTATTACAAAGTGGTCATCTAATCTTAATGGCCATATCCCTTTCCCCCTGTGAAATTTCCTAACTAATTAGAGGTTTCTTACTGCTTAAAGCTGCCACTTGAGTCCACTGACCATGCAAACGAAGCATTTGCTTTTCAAAGAAAGGCATTGTTTAGGTTAAAAAATGTCATGTGAATTGACATGTAAACATGCCTTATCTTAGATTTATTCAGTTTATTCAAGTCATTTGGCCAACTTTAAACTGACTAATCTTTCAATTGTTTTTTTTAAATTTGAAAAAAGTCATCATAATGATTAGAAATTTGTCACTGGGGCAAATTCTTGAGGTAAATCATCATTCTCATTGGGAGATCACTGTACCTACTCCTGATGATTGCCCCAAAAAACAAAAGTAAAAATGCTACACACAGAGACTATCATTTTTCCTTTGGCTTACTACTCATCTTGTTCCCAAACATAACTATTTCTGTAACTATAGCATAACCCAAACATAATCCATAACTGTAACATAACCCAAACATACCTATTTCCACAACTGTAGCATAACCCAATATAATTATTTCCATAACTGTCACATAACCCAAATATAACTATTTCCATAACTGTAACATAATCCAAGCATAACTATTTCCATATTTCCATAACTGTAGCATACTGTAAGTAATAAATTATTTAAGTTTTATTTGAAAGCTAAGTTAGATCCTTTTCATCATTACTAAAAGGTCAAGTCTATCATTGCATCATTCAAAAAAGGTTAACATTTCTGTATATGAACTGTACTTAAATTGACACATACTTTACCACATGTGTACCATTATTTAGAATCAAATTAAGTAATTGTTAGGAAATGAACCAGACTTAAATCATGCCATCTGGTACCCAAATAATAATATTAATCAAATCAGTTTAATATATTTCAATACAATTATTGTTAATATAATTTAAAACAATCACAAAATCAGAGTCTTTATATGCTTTGTAAATATAAGAAATTAAATTATCATTTTCAATTAAGTTGTTTCACTTGTCCATAACTATCTTATAATCAGGTACATACATGTACTTTCATATGATCTATAATAAAGATATGAAACCATATAGTGGCTCAAAGTGTTTTTCTTTTGAATAAAATGTTTTTCAATAAATGATAATGATAAAATGTTCTCAGGGTAGTTTTTCAATAAATGATAATGATAAAATGTTCTCAGGATAAACATTTTAGTTTAAAAACAAATACGTCAGTTTAATTGGTATCATCAAATTGCAATATTTTATACTGTATGGTTATCCCTATTCACATCAGTTTTGACTCATTCCCAGTGTCAGCAAAGCCACAGTTGATACATCCTGTGTAATTTAATATTTACATTCAAAACTTTTACTGAAACTTCAGAATATTGGAACAAACTGGACCTGAAACAAACTGAACATTCAAATCAGAATACTTTTTTGGCAAATATTCAGAAAGAAAAACAGAAAAACTATTTGAAGATCCAGTCATTTACCCAGCAAGTTTGACAGCATTTTTGTAAAAGAAACAAGGTGAAAAGTAAACTATGCAATTTTATATTAGTCTAGAATGGAACAATTCAAACTTGTTATATCACCTGAAATTCAAACTCCCACCCACAAGGTAATCATAATGTTACGATTCTTAATAGTCACACTGCACACAAAGAAAAACAATGAATTTGATAGCTTTATTATTATTGACAAATTGTTTAATTATATCCAATACATTCAGTAAATATTCACATAGGAAAATTTTGTATTGTTTCAAATGGAGGAAAATTAAAATTATTTTTCTCAATAATAAAATATTTTTGAAGTTTTAAAGGAGTCACACAAGTACAGATGTTAAAAGGTTCACATGTGTACAGGTTTTAAAGGATTTACATGTGTACAGGTTTTAAAGGATTCAAATGTGTACATGTTTTAAAGGATTCACATGTGTACAGGCTTTAAAGGATTCACATGTGTACAGGTTTGAAGGATTCATGTGTACAGGTTTTAAAGGATTCACATGTGTACATGTTTAAAACCATTCACATGTGTACAGGTTTTAAACTATTTACATGTATACAGGTTTTAAACCATTCACATGTGTACAGGTTCTAAACCATTCACAGGTTTTACCATGATGAGCAATGATCATAGCTAACTCTTTCATTTAGTCAAATTGCTTTCACTTCTTTCTAAAGTGAGGCTGCCTGACAACATTTTGCACTTTCTGCAACAACTTCCATCACTGCCAATTTGTAGTTATTTACACAAAATGCTCAGTATCTACAAAGAAAGTGTGCTTGTCACATGATGATCTGCTTTTAGTCTGGTACCATGTCGAATACATTTCATAATCTGTAAGCGAGAAGCCACTACAATGAAGCATATCATTTTTATTTTATGGCTGATTTATGTCACACTGATTTCAATTTTATGGCTGATTTATGTCACACTGATTCAGCTTCTCTGCAGTTATCCTTCATCATCTTGATAATTATTAGTGGTAACCCTACATCTAAGCCACACAAAACAGTAAGGACAACTGGACTACCTACCATTTTATATCAATTAAATTCAGGTACTTTATCAGCATGTTGGAACAAATGTCAATGTGTTGAATTAAGAAATCAGTGAATATTCATGAGATTTCTATTTGTAAACCCCATTATGTGCCCATTCATAAAGGGTAAATTTGACAGTATCTGCACTAATATGACAGTCACTAGTCATGTTGAAGGAGTGATGTCCTAAAGGGGTCCTTTGAATACAAACTCATCAGTGCCAAGGAATACTGGCCATATAAAGTGGGAGGTCACTGGTCAGGGGAGCCATTCAAGAGAGGATCACCATAATAATTAACTCCTGACCTTACACCCAGGTAATAAATCATTTCTAATGTAGTGGAAATACTGAAAAGTATTACATACCAGAATAAGAGCAATGCATTTATAAAGTTATATAATAAAATAAATGTATTTTCAAATCTTGTGGTAATTCAAATTTTATTACACTTAACCTTCTGACCCCTCCCTGGTACCAGGAAAGAAGCAGAAAATAATAATCCCATTTCACATGGCTACCTAATGGACATGTGTACAACTAATTTAGTGAATTTCTATAAAGCAGTTTATGAAGAAACATGGAAACAGACAATGGACAGACAGATGGACTAGAAATTATTTCCTGTATTACTTTTTTCCCTCCAAAACCAAAGAATAATAATATCAAGCATAAAACTGTATTCTGAGCAAGTGAACAAAATACAGCCAATATATACCAAATGAAAATGTGCATGCAACAACCTGCCTAAATAAATTACCTGACAACCATCTACATGAATGATTATGTAAAATATAAGTGCTCCCTTAACCCATGCTCCCAACATCAGAACCATGATTATTTAAATCAATTATTTATTTATTTACACATAGAGATGCATTTTGATAAAGCAAACAAAATACAGCCAACTATATACCAAAAGAAAATGTGCATGCAACAACCTTCATAAATAAATTACATAACAACAATTTACATGAAAAATGATGTATAATTTAGGTGCTCCCTTAACCTGTGCATCTGACACGAGAACCATGATTACTTATTTACATCAAGTACCTGTGGAGAATTTTACCTTAATCTGTAACAGTGAAGGAAAATATGTTTTATAAATTACATCCTTTTCTCCAAATTTAACTACAATGGTACAGACTAGACATAAACCAGACAAAATATAAACTGCATCATTTAGAAAATCTGTTTCAAAGTTTTTTAAAAATCTTTTGATTCAAACAAATTTGTATGTGTATTAAATACAGTAGTGGAAGACAGCATAATAGAAACGACCCTATTTTTAAAAAAACAAACATTTTAAATGGTTGCTGTTTTCAAACACTGGAGTGAATGACACTGTACAGACAACTATCCAGCAAGCAGTCATGTAAATAGTGACTTTGATACACAAATGGTCTGCAATAAATACAATCATCATTCTGCACTTGATAAACGATAAATAATACAATAAAAGATATGTAATCAGTTAACATGGTAAGCTCATCTTATTCATATATCCCTCTCAAATTTTACGAAGCTTAACTGTGAAAATCTAAAACTGATATGATGAAGAAGACAAATGGATAAAAAAAGCTTAGTACACTTACGTATTCAAATATTTCATGTCCTGCACAGTTGAGGGCAATGTAAATATCTTCCCCAGGGGTTAGACCTACAGCCGTTATGGCTTCCTGAATCATGTCCAGTCCCTGCTCTGGTCGGTCAAAGGACACCACAATAGCTCCTGTGTCTGTCACATTTTTCGCAGTGGTCTACATATATGAGAAATGCTATTTATCAATGTTGTGCAAAACTTACACAACATGAACTTTTAGAAATTTTTTAATAAACAAATGAGAGACTTTACAGTTTTATTTGTATTACAATAATTAACCTTGCTTTAGCAGATACTTTCATATAAAGGACACGTGGATACAAAGACATCATTTAGAGACATCTTTCCTTACCGTTGTTGACAATATGTAATCTTTATATAAAAGATACCTGTCTAAAACAAGACAAGATTTTGTATTTCTTTGAGAGGGTACAGGTTTCTTTTGATATTCTCTCTATTATGCTAAAGTTTATAATACAAGCAATCACATGATTTGTCCTCCTTACAAATTTGGTAAAAACTAAAATTCTAGGTTTAACATTTGCTTGATCAGAAATTTAATAAAGATGAAATATAACTTTCAACTTGACTGGTTAAGACTGTCAGGATTTTTGGACAGGTTGCTTCTCTATTTTTATTTGCTGACACATATAAGTATATTAAACAAAAGATCTCGTGGGTCGGTGGTTCTTTCCGCGGAATTCCCGGTTTCTTCCTCCACCATTAATACTGGCCGCCATGTATAGCCTATCGTGTGCTGAAAAATGGCGTTAAGCCCCACAACAACAACAACAACAACAACAACATTAAACAAAAGAATAATAAGCAAATTCTGTGGAATGTTATCCCCTAACTACTGTGGTGAGGTCATCAAAAGTATACAATAATGAAAGCTGCCTGTGACCTTTGTGCCAGAGCTGCAGGTTTACTTGGAAAATATGGAAAGAAACCAAGTTTTGTGTCTGACTCAATGGGCATTTGAGTGAAAGTGCAGAAAAGGAGAGATTGATTAGTGACCTTGACCTTAAAGATAAAACTTTGTGATTCACAAGATGACATCCAATAAAGAAACACAAGTATAACATGGTTCATCTTTGAACATATATTTGTGACCTTGACCTTTCAGACAGGATCCCAAACATGGGAATGCAATACATCAACTGGTGAAAATATATGAGTACACCAAATTTAATCCAATTATCTTAAACAGCTCATAAATTTTAGAATAGAAGGAGATTGTTACAGAAACAGAAGGGGCATCGCTACTGTCCTTGACACTGAAATTTGGACCCCCACTGTGGTATATGACAAATATTGCAAGTTTCATCCCTTAATATGATATGGTTTCAACATCACGGAATGGAAAGAAAAAAATGAAGGAAAACTTAAAAAACTGACAAATGTCCTTGACCACGAAGATAGGATGTACAATGTGATATGTGACACACCTGCTAATGATGATATATGAATATACCAAGTTTTATCTGTTATTCTCAAACAACTCTTAGATTACAGAGAGGAAAGAAAAGTGTTATGAAAACCTTAAACACTTAATTAAATATGTTCATAACCTCAAAGATGTAACTGCCAATGTTGTACACAAGACATGTTCTAGTGATAATGTATAGGGATGCCAAGTTTTCATCCCAATAGCTTAAAGGGTCTTAAGGCTATGTAGAGAAGTTTAAGAAAAAAAACTTTAAAAAAGTGGCCTGACCTTGAAGATAGGATCATTAATGTAGTGCACCATATACCATCTTGTGATGATATATAAGTATACCAAGTTTTGTTGTTCAACCTCAAACAGTTCTGAATTTATAGACCAGAATGGAAAGTGCGACAGAAAACTAAAAATAATGTCTTGACCTTGACGATGAAGATGATTCCAAATGGGCAGGCAACACACCTTCTAATGATGTTGTATATGTACCGTGTAGTAAGTTTCATCCCTTAATCTCAAACAGATCTGACTAGACTACAGAGCAGAATCGAAATGGGAAGGGAAACTTAAAATTTTGAGGCATGATCCTGACCTTGAAAATTGGACCCCCAATGTGGTACATGACACATTCTAATGATGATGTACTAAGTTTAATTCCTTAATCTATTCAAAGTTATTGAGCAGAAATGATAGTTTGATGGATGGACAGAAAGATGGCTGGCAGGATGGATGGACAGACAGATGGAAGCATGAATACTATCTCCCCCACTTTTCATGAAAGATTGGGGGATGATTATTGTGTGGTTTTAAAAAAAAACGATTTCACATGATTAAACATCTGTCCAATACGAACAAAGTTAAAACCAAAGCACTTACCTAAATAACATATTAAAATTCAAAATCAAAGACAATTTAACATACATATTTAAAGTTAAGTGAAAAAAGGGAAGTTGTTGCAAAGAATTTAAATCCATAAAAGATGGGTTTCATTTATTACTATTTTTTAACTCAATGTAAAAGTACATTCCCGAATATGAAGTGTATACCAAAATATAATGCTCTTGCAGATGAGATTCTATAATGACTTCAGTTGGGCATGAATTAAAATGAGTAAATATAGTGCCAAATGGAATATCTACCACATCTTAATGAGCAAATGACACAGAAATCATGACTGGTAATACAGCAAAACTGTCTTGAGACAACCCTTTTAATGAAATATAAAGTTTTTTTGAAGCGTTTCATTTCTTGTGCTTAAAACAGGAATCAACCCCTGAACTGAAAAGAATTTTCACCTTATCAATTATATAGATATCCATGATGAAAGTATAGATATTAGTGATGGATGCATAGCAAAGGGCCCTGCTCACTACAATTTCCTTGCCAGGACCTTTAACAAAGAAACTCCTATCTGGAGAATGGCATAATATTTACTCTATATGATGAGATGAAATGCTGGAAATCCAACTCATTCTAGGTCTCATCAATATAAAAGCAATGTGACTGAAAGCCAGCAATCATTAGTAATGTAATGCTATGGAAACGTATGTAGGATGGATGGGGAATTAGGGGCCATAACTCTCTTTTAATAATAATGTGAACAGCCAGAAATGAAACTCATTCATCTAACCAGTATCAAACTGCATGCCAATTTTGGTTGGAATCCAACAATCACTGGTAAAGTAATGCTACAAACAACAAAGTCTGAAGGACAGACAATCAGTGGCATTAATTTCTGTAAACGACATCTAAGAACACTGAAATAAAATTCTTTCAATGTCTCATCAACATGAACTTGGCTGAACTCCATAATCATTACTAATGTGATGCTGCAGAAACCAAAGCAAGAAGGATGGGCAATCAGAAAGCATAACTCTCCAAAATGATGTTCTGGAAATCAAACTCTTTCAAGGTTTGACTAATTGAAAGCTGCATGCCAAATTCAGATGAAAATATAACAATCCCTGGTACAGTAATGCTGCAGTCAGGAGGACAAACAATCAGAGGAAATGAATCCTGCAAATAGTACAGTGCATTTGGATTGGTTTGGTTTGGTTTGGTTAGGTTTGGTTTGTTCAGGTTTTGTCGGATAATTTATGGCACAGCAGCACAAGTAGGTTATTTAATGCTGAGGCAATAGGCACAAATTGCTTTGACCATGGATACACTATGGTAGCTGAACAAGGCTGATCTGATGGTAGGATTCAAGCCTGCATCTTTTTCGTAATGGATCTGGCTGGCTAATCACTACTTCACTATGATCCCTAAATTTAAAAATCCAATTTATTCAAGATCTCATCAAGATAAAGACCAATTGGTTGAAATTCAACAAAACCTGGTAAAATTATGCTCCAGAAACAAAAGCCAGGATGACAGGCAAAAAACAGGGGGCTTAATTCCTGTAAATAAGATCAAAGAATCAATGAAAATCAAACTCACTTAAGGTCTCATCAATATAATGATGAGTATCAAAATTGAATGAATTTCATCAACCCTGGTCAAGTTATGCTGCAGAAACCTTGGTCTATTATGCACAAGAAACTATGTCAAGAGGGTGGGGACTCATGGGACATAAATCCTGTAAATGATGTCAGGGAATGGTTGAAACCAAAGTCACTAAAGGTATAAGTAATAAAAACTGGCAATAAATTTGGCTGAATTATAATAAACCAACATAAAGTTATTCTGCTAAAATAAAGACAGAAGATTGGCAATCAGGGGGCATGACTCCTCTGAGTGCAGTCTAACCAACATAAGAGCTGCATGCTAAATTTATTTGAAATCCAACAATTCTTGGAAAATTTAAGCTGTGGAAATGGAAGTTAGCGGGATAGACAATCTGGGCCCATAACTCCTCTAAATGATAAGACAAAAGGCTGGAAATCAAATTCTGTTGAAGTTTCATCAGTATATAGCTGCATACCAAATTTGATTAAAATCCAACAATTCTGAGTTGAGCTTTCTTTCAACAAATTGTTGATGGATAGATGGATAGTTTTGTTTTTAGTTTTGTTGGTTTTAACAGCACTTTTAACACTTTTATTTGACTATATCATGATGAGGAAATGGGAGCATGGTGACTTTTCCAATGACACACCACAGCAACCAACCTGAGTTGGCCTGGGAGGGGATTGCACCTGTACCCCTTTCATTACAAGTCTCACATTCTACCAACTGAGCTAAAAGAGAGATGGATGGATAGACAACTGGATATCTAGATGGATGAACAATGTGGTGGCCACTTGACTTGGGTTATTTTGTTGAGTGGGGTCCTATCTACAATATACCAGTTTGTCCACCAGCAATCTTGTGAGCAAAATAACATAAAATATATCAAACAATTAAATTTAACTAATCTAAATCCACTGTAACCTTGCTTTCTATGCATGCTGACCACACATTCTGGCCAAAATAAAGATTCCCTGATCCTAATCCAACCTCTATACACTGGCTACCTCTATAAAAAAGACCAAAAGGTTTGGTCCCAACAGTGTGATGTTTTTCAGAGAAGTGTTACTGTATAAGCAGGACTCATTTTTGGACAACTCAGATGACACTAAGAAAACTGTATGGATGCCATAACCAAAAGAATAGATGGCAAAATACAACTCAGATGTCACTAAGAAAAATGTACGGATGCCATAACCAACAGAATAGATGGTAAAATGCAACTCAGATGACAATAAGAAAAATGTATGGATGCCATAACCAACAGAATAGATGTTAAAATATAACTCAGAATAATTCATATGTTCAAAGATAAGAATATTGTGCTAAAAACATACACATGCAAACTCCAGACTCCATCATGCCCTTAAAATATAATTTTATTAAAAGAGAAATATGTGCACATACAAGTAAAAAATCTCACATTTATGATATGAGGTATAGAAGAAATCCAATAGACATATAAAATTAATACACTGTGCAATGCAAATTCTAAGGTTTCACAAATGATTCACCTACATGATAAGGAATGAAAAATCTCTATGACCAGATTTAAAGTAAAGTTAATTTGTCATGCATATAAATTTGGAGTTTCAAGCATGAGAGATTATCAAGAAATCAAGCTGACTAATGCCTAAATGTGCTACATCACCTCTCAAAAGTATGCTTACAAACTTTGGAAATACTTTCCCATACTTACCAAGTTTACTTTTGATGAAACCACCTAAAGGTTGTATATATTGATAGTTATTTTTTTCTTAATTAATTCTTCATCACAATGGATCAACTTTCAACGCTGATAAAAACACAAGCTTTCCCTTTTTAAATACCTGAAATATTTACACAGTAATACTAGATATATTTACACAGTAATACTGGAAATATTTACACAGTAATACTGGAAATATTTACACAGTAATACTAGAAATATTTGCACAGTAATACTGGAAATATTTACACAGTAATACTAGAAATATTTACATAGTATTTCAGAGTGATACTAGAAATATTTACATAGTAATACTAGAAATATTTACATAGTAATACTTGAAATATTGACATACTAATAGTAATACTAGAAACATTTACACAGTAATATGAGAAATATTTACATAGTAATACTAGAAATATTTACATAGTAATACTGGAAATATTTACATAGTAATAATACTAGAAATATTTACATAGTAATACTAGAAATATTTACATAGCAATACTAGAAATATTTACACAATAATACTGGAAATATTTATATAGAAATACTGGAAATATTTACATAGTAATACTAGAAATATTTTGATATTAAACCTTTTTCTACATTAATACTTATATATTCTGGTAAACCAAGACTTATTTTGTACACTTGTTAAAATATTAAGAACGTATTTAAAATTCATGCTATAGTTCTATCAATAACTATATTTGAATACAACAACCAAAATTCTGTACAAAAGAGACCTCTCCAACCCAGAGGTCACCTAGCTTTTTCTGTACAAAACCTTGAATGCACCCACTACGGATTTTGCATCCAGTCTCCCAAAATTTATGTAATTATACACTGAAAATTGGTAACTAACACAAAACAGGGTAACTAAGTAATGTTAAACTGCTAGTCAAAAAATTTGTTTCTCCCAGCCATGATGGTAAAATTTCCAAAGCTATCTCATCTAGCTGAATTTCAAACAATCCATAAATGAACAAAATAAAGAATATTTCATGCAAACTGCAGAATTACATTTTCTAAAATTCACAACACATGTGCCATTTGGCTTTGTCATCCTTTAATGCAAAGATTGATTGGCTACACTAAAAAAGAACATGCCATTTTCTATTTAGGCTGGTACTGGTCACTGGATTGTTTCTTATTCAATAGATACTGACAGCTGCTGTGTGCAGCTAAAGGTCAACAATCTATATCTCTACAAAAATATATTTTACTCAGTTCACTGTTGCTCTGCTGTAAAAATATCATATCTTGTAATTCTATATGTCATTGTTTACAAAGATGTTGGATTCAAATGAACAATGGTTTTCCCAATAAAACCTAAACACTAGGTGGCAATGAATTTGCAGTCAAATATCATAACAATTATCAATAATTACATTTTTCTATTCAACCTTTAGAAACTATGAAATAACATTGTGATTAATGAAGAATATATTTGTCCTTAATGAAAGTTTTTACTTACTCCATTCTTTGTAGTAACAACTTTAGCTATCTGATTGTATACTGCTGTAATCTGTGGGAGAGTCTGAAACAGAAATGTGCAAGTCAAATTACAGTAACCAATTTATTTATCTATTTCTGCAGAAGTTTTACATATATGAAATTTAATCTTGTTGCAAATAAAGAATAAATCCATTTCCTTGTTTCAAGTATTTATTTCTCCCTTTCCTAGCTATGGACCTAATGGTATGAAGCAAGATTCTTCACTATTGTGCAAAACTGCAAACTTTCATGAAAATTCATTAAAACTCTTGACAATGTTACCTTTCTACAATACTATTAACGGGAACCCATGTTTTCAATGAAATATATTCCAACAATGGCTATGTTCATCTTCACTTGCCAAGCAGTCTGGTTACTGTATTCCACACCAACCCTTGGCATAAGTAACTAGTCAAAACAGTTTCTACTGCTCCAAATAATTAAGGCAGCCAAAAAACTGATTCAGTATAATTACTCATTATATTTACCCAGGAATGTAACTAGGACTAATCTTAGTGGCATCTGTGGACAATACATGTTACAAATAAGTTTCCCCAATTTCATGCACAAGTTTTCTTTCGAGTCTAGGCGCACAAACACCATGGACGTCTTTATACTGAATACCTAGCATGTCACATAATGAGCTCTTTCAATGGTCAAAGAATTCTACTTGCTATGGGCATTAATTCTTGCACCACATGAAAGCACCTGTTCAAAACTCTATTTAGCCAGCTACATATGTAATAGGTCAATGTGAAAAGAAGTTGACTGATGACTCTTGGCTAGCAAAGATGGGCAATGTCATAAAACAGTAAAAAAAAAATCCCATAAGCATATAATATTTACTGATATGAAACAACATTAGTATAGTTCTCAACAGCTACAAACTAAAATCATGTGAAATAAATTAAGTAAAACTAATAACATTCATTCACACATTACAGCATCTATGCCTACACTTAAGAGTATTAGCATAATGAGGGACTTTACAGGGAAGGTGAAGCTTTCTGATATCAAAGACTACCAATCCTCTGGTTTCCTCAAGATGCATTATGCCAACATCTAAGATGTCAAGAGTATTTCATGAACATATGCAGAACTTGTACAACTGATGTTGATAAAATAAACTTAAAATCTTGTCAGTGTTAATCATGTGAGATTAATTACCATAATGAAAGTCATGGACATCCAGTCATGTGAATCAAAAAGGGCTATTTCCTTTAAAACTGTCACCGTGACCCTAGTATCAAATAAATAAAAATGTTATATACCACATGTACTTGTGTAGAAGTCAGATCAAAATGCAAACTGCATAGACAAGCCACTGCGTAATGCACCAGTAGATCTGGGTCTTTGCAGTTTATTAGGACTGATCAGGACAACAAATAACATAGACCCTGATCTGCTGGCACATTATGCAACAGTCAATCAGGGTCAATGCTGTCTGCAGTTGGACCAGACTTATACACAAGTACATATGGTAATCAATATTTTTTTGTCTCCATCTCTGCATTGTCACAAATTTAAATGTGAAAATCCCCAAATCCAGCTGTATATCTTGAGCTTACAACCTGAGAAAAATTGCAAGATACTCTCTCAAAAGAAGAAAAAATTATGTTCTACTCTATGCCATACCTCCTCTAGTGGTTTTCCTGGCCTGGGAACTATCATGAATTCCTTGACACAGTTGGACTTTCCTGGTGCTGCACGGCCACTGTGAAGAATTGTTACCATGGGTATTGGGAGATAATATTTATCTGGGGCCTAGAAGAAAAAAAAATCCTTGATTTTGGCAAGGCACTATTAGGTTATTTCTTGCCTCTATGATATGTAGTAAATGTACCACAGTAAAATGAACATTTTCTTACATAGACACCTTGTAAATTTTGTTCATTATGAGATTTTTAACTATATGAGTTTACATAATAGCAAATAATAATTCTTTCTGTTATTATACATCTTCATATAAGATCTAGGGATAACACTTTTTGTTCTGTCTGGTGTATATGTGTACCTATCTAAGTTAGTTTCTATATGCCTTGATTTCAGTCATAGGAATCCAGACTGACTGTATTATATTAGAGTTAATTGCTGGGTTATAATGTGTTTGAATGTGTCTGCAATACTTGAATGCTTATACCAGTGATTATATTCCATCCTTTTGGGGGATGTACATAGCCAGGAAGATATAAGGGTTGGTGTGTGAAGTCAATGGTTGCTGTAACCTACAGACATGGGTTTGAATCTCATTAGGAAACAAATTAAAAATCTCTAACCTGTAAGATAATATTCTTTCTCAATATATAATTTTGCTCTATATTATCATGCATCTACCTATAGTTTCACATGGTAGGGGTAAAAACTAATTTGAATGATGTAATACATAACTGCCACTATTGCACTGTTTACCTTTCCTGGATGCAAACTCCCACATTCAAGCTACAGTCCTTCCTCCTATTAGGATGGAAGGTTCTAGAACTGAGAAAAAACCAGTTCCCAGCCTGACAGAGCATTCGAGTTGAGTGGGTAGAAGGAATCTATGCAATAGTGGCAGGTAAATATTACATCAATAAATTAGTTTCCATCCCTCCACTGCAAACACATTTTAAAAAGCAGCAATACATTACCTGCCACTACTGACTTGCTGAATTAGTGAAGAAAGAGGCTGATGGCCTCATAAACAGGTTTTTAAAAATATTATACTAACCTTTATGGTAGGAATGTTCACTACTGTAAGCTGATGGACAGTTAAGGCACATATTGTTGCATTACAGTCATGCCCAACAAAAAATGCCTTTATTCTGGTGCAGTAAAGTTCAAAGGTAAAATAAGGAGAAGAAAGTGTGAGAATGTCAGAAAGCTCTCATAACATGATCCAAAGATGAATGATTCCAACAGACCCAAGATGTATTAACAGCTCTAACTTGATGGGTCATAAAAAATAAAGTCCCTTTGAGTGAGGAACAGATAAACTCTCTTTGACCATTCCCAGCAGATACAACTGAGACTGGGGTTCCCTATAGGATGTGGAGCTACTAAAGACAGCTGATTCTTGGCCAGAAACCCTGGTTGGCTAAGATGCAAAACAAACTCATAATACCATTAAACAATAAGCAATCTCCTTCTACTGACAAGGCATGATAATTGCTTGTCCTCACTGGGGCCAATGTGAGCAAGAAAATCATCTTAAGCGTTAGATTTCTGAAGGAAGCCTTATTCAATGGCCTGTAAGGGGGTTTTGACAATACTCAATAAAACACAAAATAAATTCCATCTAGGAATTAATGAGCAAGAAACCTGTCTCTGAAGCTCAAGATATCTGATGAGATCAGAAAGATTTGAGGATCTGAGTGTGTCCAAAAGAATCACCTTATAGCCCTTAATACTGGTTACCAAACATTCTCTTTCCTCAAAATGAAAAAGAAAGTCCGACGCTGAACAGCTAGGATCAATGTGTTTGCCACTGCACCAATCACAAAAGATTCAACACTTTGCATTGTAAACCTTGGAAATGGGTTCTACCTATTAGCCACAGCAATTTCATTTGCAACCTTCTTGAAAACTGGTCCTGGTGGACTGATCACTTGGTATGAGCGAAGAATGACGGTAGAGAATCTGTGGGTTGCTGTAAAGCAGAGACGCCTTGTGCTGTGAAAGAAGGTCACTTCTGTGGCAATCTCCTGGCTCTTCTACCATAAGTCATGGATATCACTGAGCCAAGAACTGATGTGGTCACAGGGGACATACCAGAATGAGCCAAGCAGTGGAGTCCATGCTGAATCAGAAAAGTGTGAAGTCAAAATTAAACAGACTATCCCACTTAAGACTGAAATGTGTCCGCTGCCCAGGCCACTGATCAGGGACTGAGGAGGGGCACAAAAGGGGAATTTGTTATTCAGTTTTATTGCAAACAAGTCCACCCCTCCCACACAGTTTGAAAAGTGATTTTGCTATCATCTGGTGCAGAGACCATACCATCAGGACAACATGGCCCCTTCTGGACAGACTTTATGCCCAGATATTACCAGGAATATGGCAGACTCTGAGTGTGACCTCCTCTGAGGCTGCCCATTGAAGAAGGATCCAAATTTCATGCAAACAAATGAGGGATGAGTACCTCCTTGCTTCCTGAGGTATGCTACTATTGACATATTGTCTGATGAGACTATCATGCAGTGGCCTTTTTCAGACTGATGCACTACTTTAGGGCTAGAAACACTACCTGCATTTCAAAGACGTTTATATGAAGAGACACTTCTTCCCAGGACCAAGATTCCTGAAGAACAGCACCCTCTGGCTCCAGGTGAATATCCCAACTCAAATCTGATGTGTTGGTGTACAGAAAGGAATAAGGAATGGCAGTGGGGGAGGGGGGGAGGCATGGATTGAGGACCGAGCCACCAACAGGAAAATCAGATCCTAGAGACATCCAACCAGATAGAAGTTTGTGTGTGGTCTCGAGTTCACTAGAAGCAGGAACTGTTGAGGCTACAAGTAAAGTCTCTCAAAGGGGACCAAGTCCACCACAGAGTTCAGGGTCCCAGGAGTAAAACATATCAGACAGGCCAACAACGTCTTGGCCAGGAAAGCCATTATAAAAGGCAGAATCTTCTCAATTCTATCTTGTGGAACATGGACTGTCCTTAGGTTTGTAAGGAAATTCATCCACACATAATTAAATCTGGAAAAGGAATGAGATATAACCCCTTGAGGTTGAAAACAAGCCAGAGACAGGTCACTGTAGACCAACAAGACACTAGTCCTTTAGAAGGGAATCTCAGATGACAATGTGCACCAAACAGCTGTCAAAATACTGGAGGATGGGAAACCCTAGGGACCTCAAATAGGCTGCAACTAACCCCATCAATCTAATAAATCTTTTTAAAGTGGAAGCAAGTCTAAAATGGGGAGCTCAAAACTGGAATACCCCATGGATGAAGCAAAACCAGAGGTATTTTTCTGTGCAGTGGAAAGATTGGTAAAGTGAAGATGTGTATATTTAAGACTGATGGAAACTGCCAAGTTGCAGAGCCTGATGGCATTCTGGACCAAAGCTGTAGTTTTCATCTGCAAGCATTCTTTCCAAGGAATTTTTTTTCAAGGAGGAAAGGTCAATTATAAGTGAAAATTTTCCTCCTTTCATTAGACCAAAAATTAAACATGAATAAAAAAAAACTTGTCATTTCTGACACACTCTATGGTGACCCTCTCTAGAAGGGTTTGTACCTATTCCCTTAACCGTACCAACTTGAACTGGTTAAAGATGGGGCCAATGATAGAGGGTGTTCCCAGAACTAAAGACATAATCCCTCCTTTAGAGTAGAAAGGACCAATGCATCTTCCAGGATGTAAAACCAAGCCCATGAAAACAACATTATTCAAGTTGCTATGGGAACGCTAGAAAGCGGCAGGCATGGCAAGAGAGAGTGAGTCCCCTGAGCTAGCTCCAGAGGAGGAGTCTTTTTGGCCACCCTTTCTTGTGAATGGCAGGCAAAAAGGAGGTTTAACTGAGGCTGTTTTGGAGACTGCTCAGGCTTTATCTGTTTGAAAAACTTGGGCAAAGGTCCCAAGCAGTGATCAGGTTAAGCACAATTCTTGGCTGGATTTAATAGACTAGGCATAGCTTCAAGGGACAAATGTTAATAGTGTTTAAAATAGCCTCAGAAAATCTCCAGTAGCATAGACCACAGTAGGCTCCATATTCTTGCTATGGTCCAGCGAGATCTTGAAAATCTCCAAAGCAACATCATGTACAGGTGGAGTAGCTCTGCAGAGAGTGCCATGGACACTAACAATGTACACCTTGAAGTATTCATTAAAGCCTCCAGAAAGCACTGAAGCATGGCTGTGGACACTGACTCCTCCTTCAAAAGACTCAAGAGGACAACAAAAATTGATTGGCATGCAAAGCAATAGTAACAAGTGTCTTGGCCTTGAGCTTCAATGCCTCCAAGGTCTATTACCATCATGGACTGCAGAAGCAGCAGATGGTCTGGACTTAATCTGACCCACAAGAGTCTCTCCAAACTGGAGAGACTATTTTTGTCTTCTTAGCCCAGAGGTTTATACAAAAGTATGGAGGGAGAAGGTGGAAAATTTTATTTACTATCTTATAAAAAATCTGTACTTCTTCCTCCTCCAAAACCTGACCCAACAAGTAAAGGGACACAGGGGACCCAAACGGAGAGGAAAGGGGAGGGATCATTTCCACCAATTAATCAGCAAACTCATTGGAGTCCACCAACACTGAAAGTACACTGTCATCCTGCTAATGCTCCTGAGAGGCAGGATTTTTTCCTTATGTTGTCTCTCTGCTTTGAGGGAAAAGGGGGAACCTGAGTATCCCTGTCCCTCAGTCCCTCACTGGAGGAGATGGTTGTGCCATTACTCGAAGACCTTCAAGACATATGAGAATGCTTCTCACCCTTTCTACATTGTCTTGGTGGAGAATACTGGCCACCAATTTCTTTGTTTCTGCCAGCTGTTGCAGATGAAATATCTGTCCTGTCTTGAGAGGGACCCAGAATTGATCCCTATTAGGCAATGACTGCATCAGAATGATCATCAGGGGTCCTTGGGCTTTAAACCAAGTCCTGCAAGACTCCTGCAAAACATTCCTGCCACAAGGGGACATTACTTTTCTCCCATACCCTCCTGGGATCAAGGAATGAAAGATCCCATACCCTCCTGGGATCAAGGAGACAAGGATGAAGAAAGGCTTCACATCCTCCCTTTATAACAATGCCAACTTTCTTTAAGATTCCAAATTCATTCCCTATTAAATGGTGCTGCTCATCCCTGCTAGGAAGGCGTTCTTGCTCTACTTGAGAGAATGCTGCTCATTCCTTTCAGGGCAGTTCACTCACACACTGATGGGGCCTTTTTGTTCCTACATTTCCCCACAAAGTGAGATCTCGCACTGAAATGTGAAATATTATAAAAATATTTTAATTTCACAATGAAATGGAAATTATTATATTCTAATTTCACATTAATGGAAATTATAATAAAAGTATTCACATTTCACACTGAATGAAAATTATTATATTTCACACTGAATAAAAGGATTCTCATTTCACACTGAAATGGAAATTATTACAAAACTCCAGATGCCAACAACAGAATGGACAACTGTCTGTATGTGCACAACCTGTGCACATTAAGCAAGTGGTGTGAGAATCCACTTGCAACATTATGTCCCAGAAAAAGATGTATTTATGCAAAAGAAACAACAACAGAAACTAAAACCAAGCAGGAAATACCTAACCTAGCATTGGTACCATGAAGGGAAAACAATTTACCATAGCACCACTTTACCTACCAACATTATTCCCTATTTAAAAATCACTTGAAATAAGAAATGAATGTAAACCTAACACTCAACTGTAACAAGGACTATGGAGACATACACTCAAACAAACAAAATACATATGAATTGCTAAAAAAACATTTAGAAATCAATAGCAAATTTGATTTTCACTGAGCAAAGTAGCACACATCTACTTGCAAACCACACATCCAGGAAAAGAGGATATTTACAGAATCTGAGCTGTGTTGCAGCTGTTATACTGAGACCTGATCCTTTTCTCAGCTTCAGTACCTTCCATCCTAACAGGACTCAAACATAATAATGGACATGGGACCTTGTGTCCAGGAAAGTTAAGCAATGCAACACTGACAAGTAATGTAGTAGTACCATGTATATATATATATATATATATATATATATATATATATATATATATATATATATATATACTATGCGTGTAGGCTCATTACAAATGTAACAGAAGAAAAGAGTGAAGTCAACAAGCTTTGTATATTTTAACAAAATAATTTATTTCCCTAGTAAACAATGTAAAAATTGGAAAATAGGACTTACGGTTTGTGAATATAATCCAAAATTTAATCCTAAGAATGAAAAATACAAGCCCTATCACTAAATAGTTCTATTAGAATCCAGGTTCGAATCTCGACGATGTACCAAAATGGAAGGCGATGACGTCAGATATGGTTCTTGTACAAAATAATAATTCCTCAATTGAATCACAGTTTATGTTTCCAAATAATTCCAGAATAAATTTCCACTGAATTTCTTTCTCCCAGAGTTTATAAAACAGTACACTCATTTGGTTTTCTAAAGAATAAATTATTTAAATTCCAAACACCAATGAATTTCAAAACAATCTGGTAACCTATCCGGCCTTCTAGTTATCAGGAATACAACTGACTGACAAGCGCTCAGAAAGGTTTATATATTCACCCGAATTATCATCCCGTTCTTGCGAGACAGACTATGTGATCTAATAACACTTGAAATACGTAATAAAATATTTGCCAATTTGCACGTAGCTCTATCTAAGAACTAGACTATCACTCTAAAACAAATATAAAAATAAAACATTGTTTATCCAGATTAACATGTAGGTCGAAAAGGACCTTGAAAACAGCCAATCATATTCGCGTAGCGACTACACTACCGTGGACCAAGGTAAACTAAAAATATTACTAATGTAATACGTTTTACGTCTTAGATAAACAGAATTACTGAAAAAGAATTTTGAATCCCTACAATAATCATTACAATAAAATGTAATGAAACAAAAATAAAATAAAAAAGAATTTTAAAACTAATACACAAGCAATTTAATTACATATACATAGCAATATATCTATAAAACCTCTGAACAATATCTAAATTCAGTGCTGAAATTAACTGCATTCTTTGTATACTCCTCAAAGAGTCGAATCAAACTTTTGATTCTTTGCAGTACTGTATTGCTAATTTCTTCAGAGGATCCGAGTTGATAAATTTTTATATTAATTTGGTCATAATTACATGTATTCATATTCTATTGTGTGTGTGTCTGTGTGATTTGGATTTTTTACATAACTTTAACAATTTTTCAGTCATATCGCTAAGATATGTCTGCAGTGTGGCAGTTTATAGTGATGTCTAGCACTGAGGCATCATGCCACAGACATGCAACACGATGTCCCACCCAGTCACACTATCCTGACATTAGGCCAACCAGTCCTAAGACTAACTCTTAATGCTGAGTGCTTAGCGAGGTAGCTCTTAGTACCATTTTTATAAGTCTTTGGTATGACTTGGCCAGGGTTTGAACCCGCACCCTCCCGCATCTGAGGTGGGCACTCTAACCACTAGACCACTGGAGCAGTCATATTCTATTGAATTTGATCATTAAGTAACAATTAATTGCATATTACTGGATTTAACAATATACTGGATATGTTAAGATCTTTTCTAAATACTACCAATCATGTCTTCAACTAGAGCAAGCTTACAATGTTGTCACCTATAAATTTAATTTTAATTTTTAAACAAGAGCACATAATATTTCCATCCTACATTTAATAGTCCTGTACTTTGGCACTAGCGGCATGATTGACTCTGGAGATTATTGACCAGTTGATCTCAATTACCTAACTTATCATTTATGGCATACGGCCTTGAACTCAAGTTACTGTGCAGAAACTATTTTATTCTTACTGACCTTGCCATGCCCTTGACCTGGCCTGCAGACCCCAAATATATGGGTTTCTTTCTTACCCTGAGTGCAAACCTTTCACATAGTTAAGTCAGAAATAGTCAAGAATAAGAATTATTGTTCAAAATGCATTTTTCTCTTAAGACTCAATGACCTTGACCTCTGACTTTTCTTTACCCCAGATCAGTAGGACTCCCCTACACCTTAATTACAAGCCCTCCACAGGGGCCCCAAGTGGCCGAGTGGTCTAAAGTGCTCTCTGTTACGGATCACTGCCATCTCACCTCTGTCTGCATGGGTTCGAGTCTAAGATTCGGCGAATGTGGATATGTGAGAAAGCTTGCCAGTAGCTTCTCGTGGGTCGGTGGTTCTTTCCACAGATTTCCCGGTTTCTTCCTCCACCATTAATACTGGTCGCCATGTATAGCCTATCGTGTGCTGAAAAATGGCGTTAAGCCCCACAACAACAGCAACAACAAAAAGCCCTCCACAAACTTTGGTAAAGATGTGTGGTCTATAACTAAATTATTATGCAATATCTACTTAACTTCTTCACAGTGATCATAGCCTCTGAACTTTGCATTCAAAATCAATAGACATCATTCTTACCTAATGTGTAATTCATCTGCAAACTTAAGTGAATGCATATTGTTGAGAACTGACATTGCTGAACAGACAACATTTTTCTTCTTTCGGTCAGTGATATGGATATTTTAGCTCTTAACCCTCAAATCGATAAAGCCCGTTACCTCAAGTGAAAACCATCCACAAAGTTTGGTCCATGTCTGTTATGTAGAATGAACGTTACTGGAAACCATTTTTCTTCTTTCATTCACAGTGACCTTAACCTTTAACCCTTTGATCCTGAAATTAATAGGCGTCTTCCTTACCCCAAGTGTAAGATATCTATGTAGGACCAATGTTACTGTTCAGAAATCAACATTCTTCTTTTAACCACAGTGACCTTGACCTTTGACTTTTGACACCAAAATAGACCTGTTCCTTACCCCAAGTGCAAACCATTCAAAGTTTGGTACAGGTATGTGATGTGAAATAAAAAGTCTTGATCATAAGAATATATCTCATAATAAGCATATACCAAAAATAAGTACACATTGTTCTTCCTGCATTTTTGTAGCAAACATCAACACACACAACATGTGTGAGTACTAGAAATATATCCACAGATGTCTCAGCCATTAGGATACAATTAAATGACAAAGGTCTAAGTGAAACCACAACATCAACTCCATAACAATTTTCTGGAAAACAGTTACAACAGGCCCAAGAAGATCACCCACTTAGCTGACATCTGCCTAACTGCCAAATGAAAGAGCAGTTTGTCAAGAAATCTGAGTAACTGTAATGCATTCTGTAGAAATTTCTTCCAAATCTATTCCTTGCATATGATATTAAGACAATTGTCTCAGGGTTTCTCTTTAACTGCTACCCTTATACGATCACAGGATGATTTGTGTCCAATTTACTAAAATTCTGTTGAACAGTGTTTGAGACAAAGTTGTTGAAAGGATTTTTCTACATTTAGTAATGGCAACCATATCTGAAAGAGGATCAGCATCATTAACAAATATTTTAAATGCTTTTTATCGAACTTAGTGAAAATCTGTTGACTATTTTTAACAAGTCATAAGAAGGTGTTTATGTTTGGTTTTATTTTTAGCAAGTGGCCATGTTCGATGGCAGAGCTAAATCGTTTGTGCAGAATGTAATGGCTTTTGTACCAGAATGTTTTGTCAAAATTGGTCCAATTCTGTTCAGTCACTTTTAAGAAGAAATTGCTTCAAAGGTGGGTTTATCTACTTTTAGTAAAGATAGATAGTTTTAGTAACAGTGGTGATATATGATGACAGATTGGCATAATTTATTAAATTTTGAAATGCATTCATACCAGGTTGGTTTCTGCCATTAGGTCATATTCTCTTCAGCAGTTTTATAAAGATTTTTCTAATTTTAGTAATGGAAGCCATATCTGATGCTGGATCAGTGTCACTTGTACAGGACTGAAAGACCCTTTATGCCTGGATGATTTTTATCAATTTAATCAACTTCTGTTCAGTGGCTTTCATAAGTTTTATCTAAGGCTGTTATATTTTTTGTATCTTATGATGGCCTGGCATCACCAGTACAAATGTAAATGGTCTATTTGCTGTGATGCTTACAGTCTAGTTAAAAATCTGTTCAGCATTTTTTGTGAACATCTCATTTAAAGCTTTTTCTAATTTTCATAACAGCTACCATATCTGAAAGCAAATCATCATCAATTGCATAAATTTTTAGGCCTTCAAGCAAGAATGCTTTCTGTCAAATTTTATCAATTTCTGTTCAACAATTGTTGAGAAGAAAATTTTTTGTAGCGATTTGTCTATCTTTAGTACTGCAGTCATATCTGATGACAGATTGAGAACATTTGCATAAACCTGAAAGTCTTTCATGCCAGGATGACTTGGAACAAATTCCATTTAGAAGTTTTTGAGAAGTCATCATTTAATGATTTCTGGTATTAGTAACACTGGCTCAATTTTATGGCCAACTGGCATCATTTGTATAAAGGGGCCTTTATGTCAGGAAGCTTTGTACCAAACTTGTTTGAAAATTGGTTTTTTGAGAGTTACTTAAAAATAGCAACTGTTGATTGATGCACAATGGCAGCAGAATCATACCATAAGCTCACTTGACCTTAGAGCCAGTTGAGATAAAAAAAAAATTACGTCTTCTTAAAATAAAACCTCCCACAAATTTTTTTTTCAATTGCTAAGTTCTTTAAACGTTATTGAGAAAAAACTAATGGCCAAATTTCTAAGTCAAACAAGGGTATAGCTCCAAATAAATTTGCTGAAAACAGTGAAAATCAAATCTCACCTAGGTTTTCTTAATGTAAAGCCATATATTAAATTTGATTTCAGTCCTTGAGGTCCTTCAAAAGTTATTGTGCTGACACAGATATAAAGGGTTAAGGGTAAAGGGTAAACTTCCAAGTTCAACAGAGGCCATAACTATGTAGAATTTTCCAGATAATGGTTGGTTAAAATGAATTTTGAATTTAATGTACGGACTCATACCAAATTTGATTTCAATCCATGAAGTCCTTGAAAAGTTGATGAGTGGAAATGAAAACTGTGATGAACATGACATTACAGAATGGGATTGGACTGGTCTAGCTGAAATGAATTACACTTTATGCCCCCTCCACAGATATGGCAGGGCATAAAAAAGGAAAGAGCAGTCAGAGGCATAAGAATTGCTTTTGAAAACTGTACTGTACTTAGGTAACTGATTAGGGGAAATATTTATCTATTTAACTTGTTGTGGATCTGCATTTTCAATCTTGTTGTCTTTCTTTACTTCAATAAAGTATCTTTATGTGCTATGCTCTTCAATCTAGTGGAAAGGTTTTAAGATCAAATATTTAAAAAACAGATTTTTCACAACATGTAATGCTATCAATAAGCATGTATCAAAAATAGGTCCATACAACTCTTGCTAATTTCTATAATAAGTATTAGTTATCCCAATGTTACAGTAATGTTGCATACAGACAAATGGACATTGGAAAATTTATTCATCCCCTCCACAAAATGTGCCAAGTATGAAAAAAAAAAGATTACCTGACCAAATCTGAGGATTGCTATATGCTCAAAGAGGTCAATATCTTGTACTTTTGCCCCTGCAGCACATAATGCCTGGCTGATAGCACTCATACAATTGCTGCCTGGAACCATCTTCTCTCGGGGCTCACTAGGGGGCAGCAAAACAACTGGAGCTTTAGCACCACCTTTTCCTCTAGAACCCAAAAAGTAAAAACAAATATTAGAAGTGTCAAAAAAGTATGAAAGAAAATTAGCAAGCATATACAGTATTTGTACTGATCTGAGATGAACACATTTGTTAATCAGTGTGTATAATGACTAAGAAACTAAGTTAATTAATAATTATAATGCAAATGTTTTAATTGTCAATCAGTAACTAAATAATCAATGTTGACAGATATATCTACTGGAAAACTAAAATTAACTAGAATTAAAGGACATAATATCATGTATTACTATGTCCAGTAATAAGGAAAAAAAATGGAAAAATATGTATTCTCTAAAATATAACATTTATACAATACCCATAAAACATAATGTGCAATCTCTCAAACCTATTTTTACTAAAAAAAAATTAAGTTTCAACTTTTAAATATTTTTTTTATATATGTTGAATAAAATGAAAGTAAATTAATATAATCCTGTAACACAAGAGATCTACTTTTTTCAAATTTACCAGTAAACATTACCATATTTAATCACTTCTAAGTTGAGTCCAACTGCAAAAAATATAGACCCTGATCTGCCATTAGATAATGTAGCAATATGTCAGGGTCTATGCTCTTTGTTTCAATGATTACTCTTAACAAACTGCACTGACCCAGATCTGCCAGTGCATTATGTGATAGCAGATCTGAACTTGTGCAACATGCAGATGGACTCAACCTATAAGCAAGTATACACAATAGTCTTCATACTCATGTAAAATTTACTTTAAAATCTTAAAATACTACAGTTGGATGCTAGTAGACTAAATAAATTTTATTAACAGTAATGGAGAAATCTGTAAAGTGATTTATTTATTTTTTAAATATAGCTACATTGGAATCAATTTTTCCACTTCTTTAATTTTTCATTAATCATTCTCCAAAAATAAATCCCTGAATATTAATTTACACTGTACATGTATTTTGTATTATAAAGTAAGTATCTAATGCAGGTCATAATTAATAAACTGCATTAACATATTCTTTAACATGTTCTGCAAAATGTTTAACATGTTCTTTCAAATGCTTTGACATGTTTTAACATGTTTCAGATTTTTCATATGTTAATGTGACAATATTCCACATGATGTCACATAAGAAAGTGTTTATTATCATAGCATCACAATAAGTGAGCATGTAATGTTAGTACTGCCAAATTAATTTCTGGCTAAACCAATCCATTATCATTGGAGAGAAAAAATGTGTATTGGGTCCTGTGATACACAGAATATTACAACTGTGCTCATTTCAAATATTGTGTATGAAACTTGCCAAAGAATTCAATCTTTTGCTAAAATCATTCATCTCCAGGCCTCAAAACATTTTTAAATTGCTACTCATCCTCCATTACATGTGACTATAATGTTAATATGATTCTGTGCTGTTTTATTTCAGGAAAAAATACAATTGTCCTTAACCAACAACCACTTGTCAATACAAATGGACAAGTGGTTCTTTATAGCTGTGAATTCATCTAATAAATTTCACTTGAAATGAGCATTGCAGTAAGGTTTTCTACATCTAAAAAATAGAGTCTAACTAACTCTGCAAACACAGAGTACACTTCTGCCACCAATGTACACAACAGAATAACAAGTTGTATATGACAGCAAAAAGATTTAATACTCCCATTCCAATTTTTATTGATGCCTTTGATGGATTTCATTATTTATTAACTGCATAAAATGAAATTAATCAATATTAAATTCTATAGAGTCTCATACCAAGTTCCAAAAACTGGGATATGATATAAATAGATCTGTAACTATTAGAGACTGAGAAACCGTTCTGATATGAAACTTGAGAATCAACACAGATGATAACATGTTTTGTCTTTTGCTAGTACTCTTTGCATTATAAATCTACATAATGAAAAAAGAAACACTGTCCAAATATGTGATAACTTTTTGATTTGTAATCTGATAGAGTAGACAGATTTTTAAGGCAAAAACAGGTCCTCCTCCCAGTCCATGACAATTAATGTCATTGTGTGAACCTGGTAATTGATGGAAGGAAAAGAAAAATCTAGTAGGGTGAACAAAAATGAAATTTTGTAAAGAATGTCATATAGATAATCCCAGATTTTTAAATTTCAGATTTTCATGTTCCTAAGTTTAAGTACCATGCAGGAAGCTTAAGTTTAAGTACCATACAAGAAGGCTTTTGTTTAAGTACCATAAGGAAGCTTAAGTTTAAGTACCAAGCAGGAAGCTTAAGTTTAAGTACCATACAAAAAGGCTTTAGTTTAAGTACCACACAGGAAGCTAAAGTTTAAGTACCAAGCAGGAAGCTTAAGTTTAAGTACCATACAAAAAGCTTACATTTAAGTACCATAAAGGAAGCTTATGTCTAAGTACCATACAGGAAGCTAAAGTTTAAGTACCAAACAGGAAGCTTAAGTTTAAGTACCATACAGGAGGCTTAAGTTTAAGTACCATACAGGAAGCTTAAGTTTAAGTACCAAGCAGGAAGCTTAAGTTTAAGTACCATACAAAAAGCTTACATTTAAGTACCATAAAGTAAGCTTATGTCTAAGTACCATACAGGAAGCTAAAGTTTAAGTACCATACAGGAGGCTTAAGTTTAAGTACCATACAGGAAGCTTAAGTTTTAGTACCAAGCAGGAAGCTTAAATTTAAGTACCTTACAAAAAGCTTACATTTAAGTACCGTAAAGGAAGCTTATGTCTAAGTACCATACAGGAAGCTAAAGTTTAAGTACCAAGCAGGAAGCTTAAGTTTAAGTGCAGGAAGCTTAAGTTTAAGTACCATACAGGAGGCTTAAGTTCAAGTACCATACAGGAAGCTTAAGTTTAAGTACCAAGCAGGAAGCTTAAATTTAAGTACCATACAAAAAGCTTACATTTAAGTACCATAAAGAAACCTTATGTCTAAGTACCATACAGGAAGCTAAAGTTTAAGTACCATACAGGAAGCTAAAGTTTAAGTACCATCCAGAAAGCCTAAGTTTAAGTACCATCCAGAAAGCCTAAGTTTAAGTACCATACAGGAAGCTAAAGTTTAAGTACCATCCAGAAACCTAAGTTTAAGTACCATACAGGAGGCTTAAGTTTAAGTACCCTACAGGGAGCTTAAAAACCATAGAGGAAGCTTAAATTTAAGTACCTTGCAGGTAGCTTAAGTTTTGCAAAGATTAGGATTTGTTTGACATTTGTCCAGAAGAAAATTCATGTGGCTGGAATCTAGATTTTTGTTTCTAAAACACTGCAGGGAAACAAATCTACATCCAAGAACAAACTGCTTAACACATTTACACAAGAGTACCATGAAAAGCACATTACATCCCTGCCCCTTGTATAACAGTTTTCTATGTAGGCACTAGTAAAGTGAATTGATGTTTTAGCACTTCATGTCTTGACTGTGCTTACCATACTCCAGTCATACTGTCAGTCAGACTCAAGGTAACAACATGTTGGCTTCAAAAGCAAGGAGGTTTTATCCTTACAAGAGAAGACAGAAGCAATTCATTTGCTGAATGGTGGGAAAAAAATAATTGTGTTATAACTGCAGAAATAGAATCCACCTTTTGTACAGGTGTGACATGTATAGTTAGAATTGTGTTATAACTGCAGAAATAGAATCCACCTTTTGTACAGGTGTGACATGTATAGTTAGATATCTTCACCTATCTGCCTGTGAATTAAAGCTATCTCTGAAGAAAAAATGTTTGCCTTCAAGAAAAGACGAGTTACATCCCTTTTCATTAGGTTCAGGGGTCATTCAATGTTCAAAACTTGTCTGCAAAGGCAGGTGAAGTTTTGGTTCATGGGTCACAGTAAAAATAACCATATGTGGCTTCTTCTGATTTTCTATTCATCACAGGCTTCTCATTTCTTTTGATCTTGGCAAGTTGAGCAACAGACTGACTAATCCAGATATTGTTTTCATAGCCTCAACAAACTAAAATCGGCATATATTTTGAAGTTGGTGATGATTTAATATACTGGATGGATTTAAGTACAGTGATCTTGTGTGGAACACAAATTTGGAAGAGAACAACATATACTTGCAATTATGATTTTGTTCTACAGTGTACATAAATCAATCTTGATAGTGAAATAATAATAATAATAATAATAATAATAAGAAGAAGAAGAAGAAGAAGAAGAACAACAACAACAACAAGAAGAATGAAAATATTTTGTGCATGGTATTTGTTAAAAAATCAATTTTAAAAGGTGAACCTGTGTGCAATGGCCAGTTTTGACTTTTCCCGTGAGTGACCGCTATTGACAGGTTTGATTACATAACATCAAATTGTGATTTGCCCATGATGCATTAATATGTATATATAAATATTGTTTGAACAGTAGGCTATTACTGCTGTATTTCCTAAATCAGTGATGAATTTCCACTTATTAATTGTTCATGACATAAAGAAAATAACTGGAAAAATATTAATATTCCCCACTTTCTACTTGAATTAGACATGCTATAAAATTTCATCAAAAGCTCTCTCTCTCTGTCTCTCTCTCTCAAATGTGTAAGGGACAAAATATGTACAGATCTGTAGCAAGAGAGAAAAAGAATTTGGGCTTGATGAAACTTCTGAAACTGAACTTAAACAAAGTAATCTACAAGAACTTAGGTCATCATAACAGTATGTATACACTTTCCATGTGATTTAAATACAGTATTCACAATACCAATGATACAAAGTTGCAACAGAGTGTCAAGAATGCATACACATACTGTAAAAACGTACATTAGAGTGGTTCTAAAAACAGATTATTTATAAACATTTTAAAAAATGTATGAAGACCATTCTGCCCCACTATCTCAATGTGTGGGTTGGTCAAGTAGCAAACTAATCGACTAACAGAGAAACATAGGAATAGACAATGAAATATTACCTTAGAGCAAATTTCTCACTACCACTACCATCACCTCTCTCTCTCTTTCTCTTTCTCTCTGGACCAAACCTATAACATATATTTTCTACGACTGTGAGCATGATCACAATGTCAATAAATGAACTGTCTTAACTTCCTAATGATTCATCCCAAAGATAGAAAAAAAATCCATCATGACACATAAGAAACACAAGCAAATAAAAAAAAACAACCTTAGCACAAGTTTTTTGTGACTGTGACCTTGATCCCAATGTCAAAGTGGCAGGTGGGTATGTTGTAGAAAGATCTGTCTCAATTTCATAATGATTAAGTCATTTATGATGAGAATCTATCAAAGGGGTTAGGAACTATTAGCAAACGAAACACCTAAACCAAAATCTTAATGCAAATTTTCTATGACTGAGACCTTGACAAGAAGATAAAATGGGAGTGAACTGTCTTAGCTTCATAATGATTCATGCCAAGTAAAATGAGAATCTATCATGGGGTTTAGAAAATATATGCAAATGAAAAAACTTTAACTAAAACCTTGACAAACTGTTGACATTGCCAACAATGATACTCCTGTTGGAAAAGTAATTGATATATTTTACTTCACAATAATCTGGGCTGGGTAAAAATGTACAAATCCAATCACAGTCTCCAAAACCTTATCAGCTCTTTGGACCCCACTCATGATATCTAATACTTGATATGGTGTAGTTGGAATTGATAGTTTTTTTCTGCTATCTTGCTTACAAAAAAGTGTAACAGATGGGTGGACAGAGAGCACAAAGCCACTGTCTTCCTTGAGGTAGGGCTGAGGAGGAAAAGAAGAACACAAAAACTGGCAGTCACAAAGTTTGTTCAGGAGAACAATTAACACCATGTTCTCAAAAAGGTCTCCTCTTAAAACAAAGTTAAGTCACTGATCTGAAAGCAATTCTACAAGTTTGTCAAGTTTTAAAAATTTTGACACTTTCAATGTCCATAAACCATGCCAATATACATGGTATTGCAAAATAGCCATCAGAAGACTGGCTGATCCTTGTGACCAACCATGACAGCTCTTACAAGTGCAAAATTAATATACTTTTGCTATTTCAAGTCCAGCAACCTAGAGCTTTATGACAGACTCGAAAGGAAGCAGCTATGTTTTACATATAGGTAATGCACCTATGAAAATGGAAAAAAAAAACTGGGTGCAGAAATCTTGAAGAAAGCCAACTTATTGAAGAGAACCCCAAATGACAATTTTAGATTCTGTCCTTCTGAACTTCTGTCCCAAGGGGTTGAGATCAAATTGGGAGATCACTATGCTCAAGTGTAAACTTCATAATAAGTCTGATAAAAACTGGATCCAGGAAACTTGACTTATTAAGGTAAAACAAAACAAATTAAATGTTGGCTCCAGTGACCTTGACCTTTCACCTTTTAGCCTCAGTATCATTAAGAAACTGCCCCTGACCAAGTGAAGTCTACCTATGAAGTTTAACTAAAATTAGGCCAATGTAACTTTACATGTGTCATGCAGAAAAGAAAATCAAATTTGTAGCTCCAGTGACCTTGACAATGACCAAGCAATACCAACAATCTTCTACTTCATCCCTGAGTAAGACACATATGAGGTTTGAGAAAAAAAGAGCCTAGCAAACTAAAGTTATGTTCCTAAAACCACCTTTGTCTTAAGACAGCTGGATTTATGGAAGGAGAGACAGACAGGCATTTACTATATTTCCCCACCACCACTGTGCCTTTTGTCTGGGAAGGATAAATTAATATCAGGTGCCCTTTTCTTTTGAATTAACTTACTCATAATAATACCACATATGATATCTTTATCATAGCAAAGAAAACACATGAGGAAGGCTTTCCTTGCTTGAATATTGTATGCAGATTGTGTTTGTTCATAATTTTTAATCAGTGAAGAAGAAGTATTATAGGGTAAAGCTTTCTGTCTCTCCACAATTGGGGTCCCAGATAGCTAAGTGGTCTAAAGCACTCGCTTTTATTGATCACTGCCATCTCACCTCTGTCTGCATTGGTTCAAGTCTGTTGCTCTGCCAATATGGGCATGTGAGAAAGCTTGCCAGTAACTTCCAGTGGTTCAGTGGTTCTTATCAGGGTTTTCCCAGGTTCTTCCTTCACCAGTTATATTGGCCAACAAGTATAGCCTATCAGGCACTGAAAAATGGTGTTCAACCCTAACAACTGCAACAACAACAACAATAACAACAATCTGTACAAATTGTGGATTGCATATTTAACTACTATTAAGGAAAATAATTCAGTCAACGTCATAAATAAAATCAGTTACCATTCTAATTATCAATAATGACCAAGTAATATAGCCATTTGGATGGATGCAAAGGAATTATGAGTAATTTGTCATAATTTATTCACAACTAAGACAAGGTATTAGTTTTAATTATGGACTAAGTTTATCTCTGAAAATTTCAAGATAAGCAAAATTGTTATCTGAGAGCAAAATAAGATCATTCTCCATTAAGCTGGGACCTTTCTCAGAAGTTGGCAGTAGTCTTCCTGAACAAACTCTGTCACTGGCATTTTCTATCAGATTACAAACAAAAATGTTCACCAAAAAATGTGCCAAAAATGTGGTGGGCTAGAGTTTAATGGCTATGAAACAAGGTATTCGCTGTGTAAGATTCATTTCTAATTTTTTAACCATTGGTGTTTTTGAAAAAACTAGGATCTAAATCTAACATTTAACAAAACAGTCCGATATATACTTGTGTTCAAATTGAATCCTACTGCAAACAACATGGACACTGATTTGCTGTTGTATAATTTGTCAGCAGATCAGGGTCTAAGTTTTTTGATTTACTGATTAGTCCTAATAAAACTGCAAAGACCCAGATCTGCCAGTGCATTTTGTGACAAAAGATCTGGGTCAGTGCTGTTTGAAGTGGGATCTGACTTGTACATGAGTATATATGATAATGATATCAATGATTTTTAGTTTCTCATTCCAAGAAAATTTTTTTTTTTTTTTTACTACTTTAACAGCAAAACCTATCTTGGCAGACACCTTCATACAAAGGACACTTATGTACAGAGGACACTTATGAACCCTTTACATGCACTGAAACTCTCATCTAAGTAAAGGACAACTGTCCATGAAAGACAAATTCTTGTGACTGCATTGAGTTGGTATTATAGATAGGATGAAAGCTTCTAGTAAAATACATGTACCCTTTTATTAACTATTACTTCAAAGCACAATAATTTTGTGACTACATAATTATAGGTATATTCTGGTATAGTACATAAATGGTTAATATTTATTTTGTATTATCTGAAAGATATATCAGAATTCCAGTGTAATAAAAGATTTAAAACAAAAGCAAAATATCATGCATGATTGATATTAAAATATGCCTCTCAAAAATAAAAAAGACATGCTTCATATAATGATGTTTAAAATCATGCAAAGGTAAGTCAAAATTAGTAGATAATACTAAAAAATGGACATTTTACATTTCCAAGATAAGACAACTTTAACATGCATGGATATGACAAATTCCAAATTCATTCATTCCGCAATAGAGGGATCATGTGTTTAAGTCCCCACAATGATATAAATATACTCAACAGCAAAAGAAATGATAAGAAAAAGAAGTGAGCATACACAGTAAACCACTAAATCTCCGGAGCATTCTGGTTGTCCTGCCACTCTATCTACAGTAAACAGCCCATAACAATTACTTCTGTGACAAATTTATGTTACCCCATTTACAGCAAACAAAACATGACACTCACTTCTGTGCCAAATTACTGTCAGTCCATCTACAGCAAACAGCCCATAACAATTAATTATGTGCCTAATTAATGTTACCTCATCTACAGCAAAAGAACCCATAACAATTATTTCTGTGCCAAATTACTGTAACCCCTCTAATGCAAACAGCCCATAACAATTTAGATCTGTGCCAAATTACTTCTAGTCCATATACAGCAAACAGCCCATAAAAATTACTTCTGTGCCAAATTACTGTTATCCCACCTACAGCAAAGAACCCATAACAATTACTTCTGTTCCAAATTACTGTAACCCCCTCAACAGCAAACAGCCCATAACAATTATTTCTGTGCCAAATTACTCCTAGCCCATCTACTGCAAACTGCCCATAATTTTCTGTGCTAAATTTTCAACCACATAATGAAGTTCAACATACATCACTATTGCTTTACCCTTCCTAAATACTGGATAAATATTTTATTTTCCTGGAATTTAAAATTTAATCCCATTTTGTTGTTAATTTGTTCTTCATCGGTTTGTGGCAGACAGTGTTACGTATCATTTGCTGCTGAGCATTGATACCAGCATATGCTTTTGGAGTCCACCCTGAATGCACTGGCACATGTGATTGACTGTCATCCCATTTTCTTGGAGGGTCTAGTGCACTCATTTGCCTCATGCATTGAAATAGCAATAAATTTGATCTTATCAATCACCAGTAGTCTCAGAGTGACTTTAATTCAATTCATTCTTTAAGCATGTGCTAAAAGAAATCTCCTGTATAGATTTTGTAAACAAAACTGGAGTCCAGACTAAAAGTTAAATCTGGTGACTGCTTTGGCTAAAATTTAGTATGACTTAAATTTGATTAATCAAGGTCTTAGATCAAGACCTAACTAAAGACTGATGATGTTAACTTGAGGCAAACTCTTGATTTTTGCATAGGAACTTGAGCATGACCCTCACCTTCAGTCTAGCAATACCAATGGCTGAATTTCATGTTTTTGTTAAGCTTTACCAGTAAAACATTGCAAGTAATGATTTCTAGAAATACTTTACAGGTCAATTCCAGTCAAAGATTATGTGCAATTTTCTATTGTTTTAACTACTGGAGTTATAATTTGTATTCTGTCACATTGTCTTTTACCTTGAATACTGTACCAAAAAACACAAACCATACAGAAGTCTACATTTAAGTCAATTTAATTTTTTTATTGATTATTTTGTATACCTGCATGAAAGTCGAGTCCAATGCAAACTGCACAGATGCAGATCTGCTGTTATATAATGCACTGGTAAATCTTGGTCTATTCAGTTTCTTTAGAGTAACCAATAGAACAAACAAGATAAACATTGATCCACTGATGCATTATGTAACAGCAGATCAGGGTCTATGTTTGCATTTGAACTCGACTTGCAAGCAAGTATATATGGCACATCTGATTTGGTTATGCCATGGGAAAACAAAATTATTCATGACCTATATGCAAAAGAGTTTAACAAAAAATTGTGATTTTACAATAACTATGTAGTTTGAGTTTTCTGATTACATACTGGTTTATATTCTTGAGGGATTCAGAATGGCATGACAAATTTTGATACATATAGAAGGTTTACTTGTGTTGTGAACATGCAATGATTATGAACATGCTGTTGCATTGACTGCTTTCTTTTACATGGGCAAAACAATAAAGTAATAATATATTTTTACATATGGCATGAGAAGACTAAGTATCATACTTACACAAAATTTTTGAAGTCATAAAGTTTGGGTAACACTCAACTGTCTTCTTTAAAGAATTTCAAAATCACCCAAAGTTTTTGAAACAATTATTTATAAAGCAAAACCATAAGTGTTTCTTTAAAGACACAAATCAATAATAGCTATTGTTTTGTGTGAAGGTTTAATCCTTAGGCATCATATATATGCAAATACAAAAAAAATCACAGACTCAAACATTACAAAAACTGTGCCAAAAAAGTGCAATTTTGACAACTCAAATCCTCCAACTATTTTTATTAAAATATGCATTTTGCAAGATTATATTTCACTGGCCCCTTTTAACAAAAAGTGAAATCAATCAACACAGCACGATAAAAATGAAAGTTGAAAGTCACATGATTTGGATGAATTGGGTGACTTTGTGGCAGTGAAACTACCATACCTTGTTCCCTTAGATTCCTTTGCAATATCATTCCTTCAAATTCAGAAAATTAAAATTTTTAGAGTGTGTAAATACTACGTATCAACTGAGTTGTATTACTTTAATGACATGATATGCACTGTGTTCATCGCTGTCATTGGCTAATTGATTATACACCTCAGAATTTCTTTACTCATAATTAAAATTCAAGTGTTTTCTAGAAAGACAAGAGAATCTAAAATATGGTAATAAAATGGCATAAATCCAGAGTTATATGCAACAGAAAACTGTCAATTAAACATGGATTGTTTTTCAAAACAATGACTTTAAGAAACGTGTTAACTTTTAAAGAAACTGAGATGAGAGCCATCCATCTCTCTCTCTCTCTCTCTCTTTCTTTCTCTCTCTCTCTCTCTCTCTCTCTCTCTGTAATCTTGAACAGGACATCCTTCCAAGAAACTGTCTCAACATTTTAAAATCCAGTCAACCATTCCAAAATACCCTGATGATAAATCTTTGGTGTAGCCATTATAGAAGTCACTCAAATTAGATGTTTTATTATTTGATTTCGTTGATGTTGCTTACAACTGTAATGTTAGAAATTAATTGTTTTAGTACAAATTCATGGTCTCCCCTTGGTTATTGAATCTACCATCTATACTTATTTATAAGTCCAACTGTACTCTACATAGACCCAGATCTGCTGTCACATAATGCACTTGCAGATCTGGATCTATGCAGTTTGCTAGGAGTAATCAGAAGCACAAACAAAACAGACCCTGGTCTGCCAGAAT
This sequence comes from Megalonaias nervosa, assembly GCA_016617855.1. Taxonomy (NCBI): domain Eukaryota; kingdom Metazoa; phylum Mollusca; class Bivalvia; order Unionida; family Unionidae; genus Megalonaias; species Megalonaias nervosa. The sequence goes on along the minus strand of JAECUM010003201.1, from coordinate 18,425 downwards.
ATTATGTGACAGCAGATCAGAGTCTATGTTGTTTGCATCTGAATTTGACTTATAAGTGAGGATATATGGTACCTGTAAAAAATTCTGACAAGATATTGAAAGAAAGGTAACATACTTGCCCCTGTTGTTGGGATCCAAGTGTTGAGTTTAAATAAAAAATACACAATAATACAACAGTTTTGGCTGAAGTTTCATACTCAAACTCAACCTCATGTTTTATTCAAATTTAAAACGTAAATATCTACTCATAGGCATAAATCAGGATTAACAATACATTGCACAAATATTAAACACTGCAACAGAAGAAAGAAATATGTGAAAAATGAATAGCATAACATTCTAATTTTTCCCTTTACATGTTAAATTTTCCCTTTATGTTTAAACTTTTATGCATTACCTGTAACTTGAAGAAAAAAAAGTGCAGTTTGAACCAAAATTTTTTAACTGAGCCATCTCAAGCATACAATTCCTAAGAAAGCTAATGAGAAAAAAAAGTCAATGACCTATTGACTTTGCCCCACCTAATCAACTCCATTCAATTTCTTTAAAATTAAAGATTTTCTTGCGAAAGTGTACAATGCTCAGTCACTTCCTTCGTTAAAAATTGGACAAATAAAAGTACCATGAATGGTACATTATACCCCTGCCCCATGTTTAATAGCCCCCTGTATAGGTAAAAGAATGGCAAGGTTGACTCTAGAAATTTTTTACCAATATGCCTCAATGACCTTGACTTTTTGTCAAGGTATGCAATCTAAATTTACCATGAGGAAACCCTATCTTCTTATTTGATTTAACATGACCATGACATCAGACCTTTGCACCTCAAATTCTTTCTTACCCCTAATGCAAGCTATCCACAAAATTTGGTCAAGAAACTTACTTACAAAAGTAGTGTGAGGAACACAATTTTCTACAAGTCCGATTAATCTTACTTCTTTGACATTTTCAACCCAAAATAATAAGGCCTCTTCCTTTAACTGCAAAACCATACAAAAACTTTGGTCATGGTATATTGTCTTGACACCTAAATAGTCCTTTTCCTTTAAATGCAAAACCCTAAACAAACTTTGGTCATGGTACACGGTCTTGAATTAACGTTATTATGCAAAACCACTTTTCTTTTTCAGTCTCAATGACCTAGACCTTTAACCTTTTGATTCCAATATCAATATGCTTCATTCTTAACCCAAAGTGTAAGCCATGCAACCTTTAGTGAGGATATATGGTTGAGAAAATGCAGAGACAATTTTTCATTTTTCTGCAGCACTGACCTTGACCTTTTACCTTTTTTGACCCCATGATCAATAGGCTTCTACCTAACTCCAAGTGCAAGCCATCTACGAAGTATAGTCCAGTCTAAGAGGAAAAAATTTAAGTTACTGTGCAGAAACCATTTGAGCTTGAACGATGGACCTAAAAAGAAATAAAATTCTTCTTTACTCCATGTGCAAGCCATCCACAAAGTTTAATCCAGATCTGTGATGTAAAATTAATGTTGCTGTGCAGAAACCATTTTTCTTCTTTCAGTCACAATGACCTTAACCTTTGTACTTTTTATTCCAAACTTCATGGGGTTCTTCCTTACTCCAAATACAAGTCATACCAAACTTCATGGGGTTCTTCCTTACCCCAAATACAAGGCATACCAAACTTCATGGGGTTCTTCCTTACCCCAAATACAAGGCATACAGTTGGATCCATGTCTGTAAAACTAATATTATTGTGCAGAAAACCATTTTCTTCTTTTGGTCACAATAAATAGAAATGGAAAAATCACCCAACTTCACCAGCTCTCTCTCAATTGTTTAATTTTAATTAGTTACCATAAGCCAATCTGTTCTTGAAAGTTTCAAAACTAGGTAGTTTTCATTGTATAACATGAACATTATTTTGTAATAAATTTATTATATTTCATCCACTTTTGTGAAACTTTTACTGATAACCAAAACTTTTGTCTAATAAAGTAGAAACATTTTCAAAAAGAAATTTTAAAGATAATCTTGAGCTATTGAGAAGGCTTTGATCTTAAGGATAATCTTAAGCTAATAAGAAGCCATGGCTATTAATGATCTGATGATTTCTAAATTCTAAATAATATGTAATCAGGCATACTCTCATAGAGTAAAAAAGACCATCTGCTCTTTTTTGTAAAGGGGGTTGGAGAGTATTAACAGATATGCTTTTAGATCAGATAATGAAGTCACTAAAATGTCCAAGCTCAAAAACTAATCTCATTTTTAAATTTGAAAGCTTTAGTTTTCCTATAACATCACTCCATGTGAGATCTGAATCAACAAATCTTTGACATTAACTCAACAATCAGTATCTCTTTAAAATTTTAAATATTTCAATTATATTTAGACTCTGAATACGAGTTTTCTTTTCAGAGTTTTGAGTCTAACTTCAAATTTTTTGCTTGGGCAGTTTTTCACGAGATAAGTACATAGACAGAAATCCCTTACTTGGGTGATTTAGGTTTGCTGGTTGCACTATCAAGCTTTTTATCTTCTGATGAGACATCTTCCCCTGCTGCTGCCTTTTCTGCTGCCTCACGAGCAAGTCTCTCATCTTCAACTGCCTTAAGGTCAGCAAATAGTTTGCTAGAGAAATTAGATATTGATTAGATATTTGGTTAAAATTCAAATGTATCCATGGTTTAAACATCAATGAATATTCAAAATAGAGAAAAGCCCACTACACCCTCAAAATTCATATAAGAATCATCATAATCTCAATGACAAAAAATAAACAGTGCTTGCCCCAAGACCTAAAATGGTAATTTTAAACATGTAGCACATGATCAAAGGGCACCTTATTTTACCAAACATTTGGCTATTATCATTGATGTTGTTGTTGTTTTTGGAAACTCAGAAAATCTGCAGGGCAAGTATTCTGAAAACCTCATGCTCCCATACATAGTCCACCTATAGAAGCTCCTGGAGTTAAATCTTTCATACAATCTATCTCAGTTCTTAATTTTTTCTCCATTCTTTCCTTAGCAAAACAACTTATAATATCAATGAAGCTTAGATACAAAATCTAATGCATGATGAGTACAAGCACAAAGTAAACATTATAATTATAACTACTGCCAATTATTGTATGTATAGACCAGACGTAAGAAATTTCTCAATTTTAACAGACCTCATTTCTTCTTCCTATTCTTCTTCTTCTTCCATGCATCCTTCACATTTCTTGGATGAGGTATGATTCTTTTAAAATGCAGATCTGTGTTTAGTAGTAGGCCTTTGACAAAGAATGTTGTGACCTATCAGTAGTATTGGGTGTATGCATAGATTTTGCCCTTTTAAAAATGGAGTACGATCACTGACCTAAATATCCAGACACTAAAAATTAATTACTTTTCTCTCTGTGCAGATAATTTGTATACTAATGAAAATTATACACTTTGCCAAATATTTTGTCCAGAAAATTAATTTCTCAGTTTTTCAGGATTGTGTATCAATGTGTCCAGTGGTAAAAAAAATCTGATAGCCCAAACCCCAAGTCCCCTCTCATTTCAGATTGGGTCCCTCCTGTATCCTAAGTGGTGCTCATTGGGCTTTTAAAAAAAAAATTTTGCCTTAGAAAATTTTAATCATGCTGACGAAATGCATGCATTGTTTTTATTTAAGAAGTTGAAATACTGGTAAATTATTAATATTTACCCCATGTATGCTCCTTACCCTTATGAAGATCATCTACTTACCATACTTCTATCAAAAGCTGTAAACTTTATGTACAAAGTGAATCATGTGACCTATGAATGGGGAACATATTGTCTGGGTTAGCAATAATTAGTGCTCACTTGGCTTTAACATACATATGATTCTACCAGAGAAAGGTACAATTCCATTTTGGATACTTATGTGCAGTACAGAAACCAGTCTAGTGGGTACCTGAACTGTGCCAGCAATCATTGCAACAGGTGCAATGTGTGTTCATGTAATTAGATTAGGGCTACCATGTATACACAACAAGCTGTTAATTGATTACTTTATTGTTGTAATCTTGAGAGTGTTACGACCCTGTAGTTGAATTACATATGTGTTAAAATTTAAATTCTTATAATTCTTTGTTTCATTTTTATTTTATTTTTATATCACTAAAAGTTATTATTATTATTATGGTGATGATTATGTTAGCAAGGTCTAATAGTATGTTAGAAACATCGTATTTATTTAAAACGTAAATGTGACTCGTGTAAGCACGATTTTTGCATGACGGTTTTTCGTATCAAGTAAACAGTGAGAAAGAGCTATGTAAATGATTGGCTGTGACCACGTTATTACTTGTTTACGCTTTTGTGGTGTCCAGATGGATTGCGAAATCACACGTGTTCTTCGTGCATGTGTACATGTAATGACGCATTAGCTTGTTTTAAATGCTCAGTTACCTGTAAGAAATATTTAGTCATTGAGTCAGTCATAGAGTCGTGGTCATAATCGTAGTCAGTTATACTTGAGAGTCACATCATAACATCTTACAGAGTTTATAATACCTTAAGGAAAAGGTATTTCTGTGCTGGAAAGAGGTGTTTGTTCATTCATACGTGTTAGGAACAACATGTGTGTTGTTAGTGGTGGTAGCTGTATTTCATCTACTTTCTAAATAATTATTTTCCCTGGAGAACAACATTACTGGCTTTGGACAAAGACATTTGATGAAATTATTTCTAAATCGGAACAGAACAATACAAATTGTGCTTTACAGTGAAAATTCTGGACATTTTGTGTTAGCCTTCGTCTGACGTCATCATCCGCCATCTTGGAACGGAACTGAGATTCAAACTGTATCAATTTAGAACCGTTTATTCACAGGACTTATGTGTTTTCACAAATTTAGAACATATTTTTTGATCTTCTTCGTAAATCGTAAGTCTTGTTTCGCCTATTTACCTTTTCACCGTGTTTTCTAGGGAAATAAATTATTTTTGTTAAAATTTACAAAGCTTGTTGTCTTCACTCTTTCTTTGTGTTACTTTGAACGAGCCGATACGTAACAATACCGAGACCAAGTTTATATTTTGCTCTGATAACACCCCTGCACCAGCTTTCAGTCAACACGCTCTCGTATATTTACAGGTTTCATATCACGAAGTTCGTCTAGCATTACTTTATCACAGTCGTGCTTATCTTGTTCGTTATCACGATAGCAAATATCATGACGCATTGCTATTGCATCAACTCGATTGTGAGGCTCCTGTCCTGGTAATGGATTTAAGTTTCCATCTAGTTGTTTATCTAGCGGATTGCATGGTCCAGTATTTTTATGGCCTGGTAATGTCCAGCCTCCTCCTGGTTGCGGAAATTTGCCAATTAATTTATGTATATCTATACCTGGTCCAATTATTTCTCTGTTGTTGAATTGTTGACAGTATGTAACAATTTTATTTTGCTCCAGACAGAGATCTCTATAACAATCACAATTACGTTTCATTTTATATTTTATAACTGACAAATTTTTCAGTGGTCTAATAAAAGAACCTTGTCGGAGCATCCAGCTCCGGATAGTTTCTTTAAAAACATGCTTTTTCTTCTTCCACAGATCGCACAAATACTTTTCAGCATTATTCTATTATTTTTTTTTCTTCTGTTGTTTCATATTTTCTGTTTTAGTTTTGCACTTGAGACAGTATGTTGACATTATATCAACGAGTAAATACAAAATTAATTGCAATCTCATCATTGGCGTGAGAAGGTTGCTTGTCAAACTGTAGAATAAATTTTAAAGAATTGAATTTAGCTTGGGACATTTGTTTTATGAACATCACACAATAGTATCCACAATCTGAAGTTCCAACTGGTTGAATTTGATTAGACGAATAATTTATTATTTTATATTTTTTGTTGATATATTGTTTGATCAAATCACTCGGAGGAAGTCCAAATGAACCAAAATAATTGTTATTACAAACAGCTACCCATTGCGTGCCGGATCCGTCCTTGAAGTTTTGTATATTTATCACACACGAGCCACCAGCTGCAACACCTTCGGTGTTGAGTTCATCTTTGGAATAAACTTTACGAAAATTGTTTATATTTTTTAGCTTATCAAGTATATCAAAGTTGCTTAACGAGTTTCTGGCAATGTTAGTCCTCGGCCGATTTCCAGTAGATCTGGCAATAGACTTCCCGCTACTCTCGCCAGCAACGGTCCTATAAATCCGCCGTTGTTTGTTTGCTGCGATTGTGTCTTTTATTCGTTGTTGTCTTTTTTTTTGTTGTTGTGTTTTTTTCGTTGTTGGTTTTCTTTCTGCTGTTGTCTTTTCTTGTCGCTGCGTTGCATTGGGCATATTATTATTTATTTATCTTTAGACAATTTTCTTTATGCCGCTTCCACGGACAATTTCATCGCCGTGGGAGACAGCTTGTTTCGTTGCGCCAAATACTGCGTCGGACTCTGCTGCTAATCCTAGTGTACCAAGTACTGGCAAAATTTTAGGTATTAGTGTTTTTGCTATAACAGATAATGCTGGAACAAAGAAACTACCTTGTTTTAACATTGCTGTTATTTGTGTGGCACTTAAATCTAAAACAAAAGGTTTGCCGCGATTATACTTGTTTATTTTTTTTTCTGTTAAAATTAATTTCGTTAAAGTACCTTGGTCACCATATTTTATTTTTAATGATACCGGTTGTTGTTTAGCAACAGCAGCTGCTAATTTTTTAACTTGACCATCAGTCAAATAAACTTCCTTTAGAATATATTTTGTCATTATATCAAGGTTATTGATTAAACTTGTACTGACATTTTACCTCCAACAGAGACAATTGTAACAAATCTGTCGCTGATCACTAGCGCATACACGTACAACGCATTAGCTGGAGCTGGAGGTACTCCGAGTGTCCAGGTAATTTCAATATCAGCTGTCGACTTGACAGCTCGCTCGCTGTGTTTACTAACATCAAAATAAAATATCGGATAAAGTGTACGAAATTCCTCTACTGATATCTGAGATCCGTCTCCAACATCCTGATATTTTTACACTGCGTCGAGTAGATACATGTACGGTGTAGTATTATTTTTATTAGCATCATCTGCAAAATTGCATTCTATCGCTCGTTCTGGATATCGCTTTGAATTTAGTCTGGCGTATATTCGTCTAACATCAGCGTTATCAAATATTGTATTATTTTGTTGTTCGTTACCACGTCGCGCTTGCTGCTGAAAAAACAACAAACAATTGCCGCGACAGTTGGTCATTTAATGTTGTTGTAATGCGCCATGTGTAGTCGGTGGTATTTGGAACTGCTGTTTGATATATTTTATGTTGCTGAAAATAAATTCTGTTTATGTGTTTATCAAGTATACTGTTTAATTCTGCCGTTTTTATGATTGATGGCGTTATTCGTGGCATCCACAGCGCAAGATTGTTTATAACAAATTGCACATCAACTCCACCAGCTCGAAGAAGGCAGTCATTTTGTTCTGCCTGATCCAGGATCAGTGTATGTTTAACTCTGCGAAATACTTTATTATAGTCCCTGCAAAATCCAAATATTGTACTTAACGGCAGCATCATTGTAATTTAACGTGATTCTGCCGCAAGTGCATTTCTTTTTGCATGACCCTCATTGTAACGTAAATTTCGGAAGCCGACTGCATTATTAATTAAATCTAACATTGCAACGCCGTCAGCAGCTCCAGCTGGTGGTGTTATACCAAAATTAATACAAACAGCAGTAAGTGAAACTCTTACAGCGTCTGCGTTATCGCTTCCATCTGGTGTGACTATACCTAGCGCAGTAGCGTTAGTAATAAGAAAATTTCTTACAATTACAATATCTGCAGCTGCATCAGCGCCACGGACTAATGCTGCTTTTCCAATAAATTCACCTGCAGTTAAACCATTTCCAGTATCTTTAAACCACATCATATTAGTTGCAGTAGATCTAGAGTAATCATCGGAGAACGAAATTAGATTTAAGACTGTACTCGCAACTTGTAGGTGACTTGAAATATCTTCCATTGTTTGATTAGCCAGTTGATATCTAGCGCTTTTAAATAAACTCTAGCCATTATTTATAAGTGCTATTTCTGCTCCAGCTACAGTTGCGGCAGGTGGTTTAGCCACCGTCATAATCTGAATACGTACTTCTTACATTGCTTTGTGAGGCAGAAATACATCCTCGTCTCGGGTATTAAATGTTCTAACACCAACCTTATCTGGTTCATTAGAATTTTCGTCGAGATATTCAACATACTCAAATTCTGTTACTGTGTTGTCGGTGTCATAATGTTCTGCTAAATAGAGATAATTTTTAACAGACATTTTGTTATTTATTAGGTTATAAAATTTTATTATTGTGGTGCTGTTGTTTCAGATATTAATTTTTCTATTATTTGCTCTCCTCGTGGTGATAAAAGTTTTTCTTTTGTTGTTGTTATCATTGAGTATTGAGTTTCTTTTGGTGGGGAAATTTCTGATACAACTTGTTTTATATTATCAATCTTCGGTGCGCCTTTTATTTTATCAGCTATTTTTGTCCCATCGCAGTTTCAGCGGCAGTTGCAGTCCCAGCTGCAAAAGCTTTTGATGCGTCAAGTGCAATTGGTGCAACTTTATTCGCTATTCCCGGAGCATTTTGAATAATTTTAGTAAATATATTTCCTAAAAATCCTCCAACTATTTTTCTTCTGTAAACTTTTTTTCTCTGTTTCATGGTATATCAAGTATGTTGTACAATTTTATTGCGCTCGTAGGTGCAAAAAATAAGTAACAACTTCATTATTCAAATCAAGTTGTCATACAGATTGATCTGTCAATTACATACTTATTTCTGGTATCTGATTTTCATCGTTTAGAGGATAATAAATAACTTGCCGTGGATTAATTTGCATGAGTGAACCTTGTGGAACGTCTGGTGAAAAACTATATAGTTTGTCCTTTACTTCCTCGGGGTGAGTAAGATCCAGTTGCAATAGAGCAATTTATTAATATTGTGTTTGCGTCGGTTATATTTACTGGCGGATCACCGTCATACGTTATAGTTTGTTCTGTAATTGATCCATATTGTTTGTAAAAAAAATCCTATCAACGACGCAATACTTGCTGCTGATGTAAAATCGATTAACATATTGTTTTTTAATGTTATCCTAGCTCGTAAAGTATTATAATTCGTTGTCAGCTCAAAACTGTCAGCGACACCATTCCATTTACTTTTGTTATTAGCTCTTTTATTGTTTTATTTAGATCAGTGACATTATAAGCTCCTTGTGGAATTTTAAATCTTGCCGATGACGCAGGAGGCGCTTGCAGATAAAATGTAAATTCATCATTTACTCCAGTTTTTACATTAGCCATAGAATGCCATGCCGTACAGGAAATTAGCCCAATCTCATACTGTTTTTGAGGATCCAGTTGTATTGGTGGAATATAATTTACTGAAAACTTTGCGCTATCTTAACAGCCGTACTTGAGTCGAGTAATAATGTTGCTGACATTTCTATTTATTATATTTTATTTTATAAAATTAAGTCGCCGCGATTAAGTCGCGGTGTAAAATTTCTTATTCGTCAGATGTTAATAAATTTTCTGATCTCAAATGATCAAGTATATCAATTATCTCATTGGCAATTTCAGCACCAACATTTCCAGCTTCTTTTGACGATATTGATAGCATTAATCTGCCTATCATTTATGTAACTGATGTAAATATTTTAACTCCAGTTCCAGTTTTTTCTTCTGCAGCTTCTGCATTTGCTTTTGCTTCCACAGCTTCTTTTGTATGTTCTTTATGCGATTTTCATCGAATATTTTAAATTTCCTGTAAAATTTCCACCCCTTACCTAAACCTCTGTTTCCGACATCAACAGCTGTTCGGTAAAAGACAGTAGCGATAGTACCCATCCTAATTTATCAACGAGTTGAATCATATGTTCGTCTTCCACAGCTTTACTTAATTCAGTCTTCAACTCATTATTATCCAATATCATTTTACTTAAATCATTAATAAATTTATCATACTTTTCTTTTGACCAAGTATTTAAATTATCAATATCTTTTATATTATTTTCTTCTAAAAATTATACAAGATATTCATCATCTGCTATTTTATTACCTGCTCATTCTCTATAAAATCGTCTTTTTTCTTCAACACCTAAAAACCATACTGTTAACTTACCAATTTTTTCTTGGTCTTTTTCAGTATCCACTAATTTTTCTGATAATCTTTCCATAGCACCCCTGATTGCGTGTGTACTTAACTTGATAATATTTTCTCAAATGCAAGTGGATTATTGATCAGCCGATTTAGTTCAGCTTGTCTAGTGGCAGGATCAGCAACATTTGCTACAAGTGCCTCAGCCAATCTTTTTCTTTCTTCCTCAGCTCTGACAACAATTTTCTCATCAGCTGCTTCTTGTTGTTCTTTTACTAGTCCGAGTAAACCTTTTTCCGGTAGTATTTTAAGTTCTTCTTCTGATAGTGGTTTAGTTTCAGTTTGTTTTCCAAGTAGCGCCTCAGTAACTGGTTTAAGAGCTGTAGCTGTTGCTTCTGTGGCAATTATTTGTCCACGTCGGGCTTGCTGTACTTTTTGCTTAAATTCTGCCTGAGACTGAGCAGGTTTCTTCAGATCTTCTATATGTTTTCTGTACTTTGCTCTTTTGTCCATATTATATCAAACTTACTGCAGATAATTTTCAATGCAACATCGAAACATCTTAGCTGGATGACGTGTAAGTTTGTCGAATAAGAAAAAGTTACATTTATCTTTTGTTGCCCGATGATAAAGGTCGATAAATTTATCTTTGGTTACGTCACCGCACTGTTCGTTTGCAATATTTCTAACGTCAACGTTGTCCAGTCCGGGAAATAATATAAAACAACCAGTATTTCGCCGAATAAATCTGTCAACATTATAAAAATCTTGGGTTAAATAAACAGAATTACATTTTTTATTACGTGACAGTGAAAAATATGATCTTATTTTATTCATCTCCGTTTTGTTTAGCGGAATATCATCAAAAACAACTATCTTATGTTCATCGGAATCAAGTTGATTAACTGGAATAAGTTCTTCTGGTTGTTTGATAATAAAAAAAATCTTCACCAGCATCAAGATCAACACGAAGCTTGTTATTACATTCGCTGAGTAACTCGTACATATCTTGTTGTAGGTTAATGGTGTAAATGTAAACTCGATCGTAGTTAAAATAATCGCCCAACAATAAATTCATCAGCAAGTTTGTTTTTCCCGACCCAGTTCTTCCAACAATAAGATCATGACAATCTAGAAGTTCGTTGCTGTGTTTATGTTGCACCAACCGCTCTGTGTCAAAATTTAATATCGACTATTTTGCCATTGTTGTTATACAATTTTATGGTATATAATTTACATATAAAAACAAAATTGTCAGACAATAAATAAATAATAAGTTATTATACAAAATTTGGAACAACATAAGGAGATTCGTCGGCTGTAAGTACAATAACAAACGGTAATGTTGATTTATCAGGTTACCTAAAACAAGCTGGCGATACAATGACAGGAAGCTTGTCTATGTCAAATCAACGAGTACTAGGGTTAGAAACGGCGTATCCACCAATAAATGTTGCTAATACACAAGCTGTTAGTTATGCACAACTTAAATCCGTCGATGATAATAAACTATCATTGACAGGAGGAACTTTAAGCGGTAACTTAGATATGTCAGGAAAAAATAAATAAATTTGGAGACCGGATATCCACTAGCAAACTTAAATCTAAACAGCGCGGTAAGTTATTTGCAGCTGAAGTATGTGGATAATAACAAACTTGATAAAACCGGTGAAACAGTTACAGGTATTATTAACATGTCAGGTCGACGAGTGTTAGGTTTAGAAACTGTGTATCCGTCAACAGATTTAATACAAGCGGTAAGTTATGCGCAACTAAAATCTGTTGACGATAATAAACTTAACAAAGCCGGCGACACAATGACAGGTAACCTGATGGTGAGCAATAACTCAAAAATAACTGTATTACCAACAACCTCACCACCAGCTAATAATACTGATGCTATTAGTTATGCTCAGTTAAAAGGAGCACTGACCCCGTATTTGAGGCAATCCGGTGGGGCAATGACAGGCAATATAAACATGAGAAATAGTAAAATAACTACGACATATGTTCCAGTTAATCATAATGATCTGACAAATAAAGCGTATGTTTATAGTATATCTGGTGGTTTAAAACTAACTAAAAACAATGTTGGGTATATTCCAACACTTTTTAAGGCAACTGACAACCGAGTTGGGTTTGAGGTAAGCGCATCATTGTATTATCCTGAAAATTATCCTCATTACGCTTTCTCTGATAGACATGAGTGGACGACAAACGGAGAAGTTGAAAATTTTTGGATCAAAATTAAATGTCCCACTGCAGTTGCTGTTTGGCAATTTCATTTGCGAGGTCGATTAAATCCTAGTGTTGGTCGAATTTATAATTGGTGGTTCGAAGGATCAAAAGATGAAATCAACTGGACGACATTGTATAGTACAAATAACACGTATATTACAACAACACAATATTTTAAAATCCCGGCAGAAATAACTGTTAACAAGTACTTGTATTTTCTATTTTATTTTGTTGCTGCTTAGCATCCGTTTCCAGGACTAACAGCATTTCAGATATACACACTCTATGATAAGGTATGAACGTAACGATTATATCGTCATGATTAAATTTAATCTGATATTGTATAATAAAATGTCAACACAAATGCAAATACAATGGTTTATAGATGTCGCGAGAGAATTTTATGATAATATTTTTAACTCCACCAAAAATGTTGGGGACGATTCTCTAGCGGCACGTGTAATAAATACCAGAAAAAAGTTTTCAATTCCAATGATAAACTCTCCATTGTCAGAAGAAGAACAAAAATTTGTTCGTGTTTTGCATATGCAAGGACCACATCTAAAAGAAGCAATAGAACATTTTGAAGCTATAAGTAGATATTGTTATCCTGATGATTGTCTAGAAGAACATAAACAAGTTGAAATCCTGTTTAAAAAATATTGCTCGAGTTTGATTTTGGAAATTTAGATTTGATAATAAAATCGAACTTAATAAAAGAATGAGCTATGGTGAAAGAGAAGATGTATAAAAACAAGTAAACAATAGACATGATGATCTCGACAAACTAGCAGAATCTAAGATAATAAGAATAAGAAGAAACAAGAAGTTATACAATAGTTTTTCAAAACGAAACATTTTTATGTATCTCGGTATGTACTACCACGACAAAGAAACCCTAATTAAAATCGTTACTATGACACCAGACACGGAGTTAATTATTAAAGTGTACGCAAACGTAATTTTGCCAATGATACGTAAAAAAGACCCAGAATTTAATCCGATTATTGTTGACAGGTCTCTAAAGATACTCAAAAATTTTGATGATGAAATTAGTGATCTTAGTGATATTGAGCAAGAAAGGTTTTTTGATAAATTCAGACAAACAAGGTTGATAGAAAAGTCTGATTCTTATTACGACATAGGTGAAGCAGACGATATTCCATTTCCATCGATCAAGCATTCTAGACAATTGTCATTACGAAATTATTACAATGAAATCAAGAAAATATTCACAAAACCATATGAAAAAGTAATGTTAAAAGTAGCTTCTGCTATTGGTCTTTTTACAATTGAACTAGACAAGCTTAAAAAAATAATGCTAGCAAATTTCGTAGTCGCATATGCAATTATCAGACAACATCTTGTTCTCAAAAATTTCACGTTAGATCAAATAAGCTTGGTATTAGGGTATATTGATGAAACAGAAAGCGATTACAGTAATTTGGTGAACGAAAAAAATTTGTATGAGCTTGAAGTATTAGACACGTTCGATTCATATACTTGGTTAAAGAAAAATGAGGTACTAACAGATAAACGATATGATGATACTTCATCAGATCTGTATGGCAAGTACAGAGATTTTTTTTAGCTGATCCTAAACATAATAAATTTCTTGATTCCATTGTTGGTACTAGGACTTTTGTTTTTGTATAAAAAATTGTATAATGGAAAAACAGATTGTCGATTTCAGTCATATTTCAGAAGAAATTCCAAAACAAGATGTTGACGCACTAATGCAATATTATAAATTTTATCATAAAAACCTTTGGTGTGTAAAACAATGTTATAAGTACTACAGTAGAATACTTCAAGTAATATCATATTTTCTATTGCTAATGACCAGCTCTGGTATAATCTCAAGTGGGGTATCATTAAATCCGTTTCTATTAAAAATATCTTGTTTTGGTGTCTCTCTTTCAACAACGTGTAAAACGATTGAACTCAGACTTGAAACAAAAGAAAATGCTTGTAAGATAGCACTTATCACTTATAAAAAATTACTTGATCAGATACGATCTTATTTGCAAGGTGTAAAATATGATATGGACGATTTAATACTCGAGTTCCGTGTTATTGAGAGTATGTTAACAGATATTCTACCAGTGACAGTTAGCAGATATGAAAAAAAATTATCATAGCATATGGTGATAATGAGGTATAAACTTTAGAAACAATACGACAACCTTGAGCCAGAAACCAATTTGCCTTGAAATGTAAAAATATTAGCCATCACCTCTCCACACTAAGTTAAGAAATTGTTTCACTTCCCTGCACTCCAGCAAATATATCCACAGAAATGACTACAAAGCAAAATCTAGTTGTCTTTTATAGCGTTATAACACCCACACGGAATTTCCTGAAATTTCCATTACGTAATTTTCTAGAATGTTCTTTGGAATTTTGATTACGCAATTCTTTGGAATTTCCATTACGTAATTTTCTAAAACAGTTGGGGATTTAGAAGTACAAGCTGTCACAGAAAAAGTCCATCAATAACGTGTAACAATATACAAGCCTCGCATAGACTGCTGAAATCAATTAATTGTAATTGTTACCTCCTGTACATATGGTTCTGGAATATTCTAGGCAGAAACGTAAAAGGTAAGTGGAAAAATTAAATTTTATTTGTATATTGGTAAAGAAATTGCCAAAATTCTAAGAACGTATTACCTTTTGCATCGAACTCGTCGTTTATCCTGTATAACAGGTAGATTTTGTTACGAATATGTAATTTAATTATTTGTGTGTTAGTTTTAAATTCATTTTTGTATTATTTGTGTTTCATTACATTTTATTGTAATGAGTTTATTCACTGGATTGATCTTCGTTTCGAAACTTCAGTCTTCTGTTTTGACCTGACGAGAACGTAGAAGGTTACGTGATCATTATTTTTTAGCTCACCTTGGTTCGGAAGTTCGTAAACACTGAACGAAAATGATTGGTCATTATCAAGGTCATGTTCGGCCCACGTGTTGGTTATGTGTAAACAGCTTTATTTTTAAATTAATTTCTAGCGTGAGAATTTGATTCTTAGATAGGGCTGTTCTAGCTTACGTGCAATCTGGCAAATATTTTACTGCGTTGTTCAAATTACTGATCACGTACCACCGTCTCGTGAGCCATTATGTGGTCTAAAATCATGGGTTAAAACAGACATTTTCTAATAGATTATTTCAGTCGTAAGAAAATACCTTTAGGGTACAGAGGTATTCTTTAGTTGTTGCCGTTTGGGTTGATTTTTTTAAAATTTAAAATAATTTATTCACCCTGGGAAATACTTTTTTTGTCATCAAAATTCTTGGACAAACACATTTATTGGAAATTTATTCTGGATTTCTAAATTGGAACATTATAAGTTGTGATTCAACGAGGATCTGTTGACTTTTCGTACAAATACTTTATCTGACGTCATCATCCTCCATCTTGGAACGTCGTCGAGATTCAAACCTGGATTCAATTAGAACTGATTAGTGATAGGACTTATATTTTTTAATTCTAGGATTAATTTTTGGATTATATTCACAAATTGTAAGTCCTATTTCCTATTTTCACCTTTTAACAGTGTTTTCTAGGGAAATAAATTATTCTGCTTAAATATACAAAGCTTTTTGGCTTTCACTCTTTTCCTTGTTACTTTTGTACGAGCCTACAGGTAACTTTTTTAATTCCGATTTGCCATTTAATATACATACCGAGGTGAAAATAGAGTCAGACTTAAACAGCAAAGATACACCCCGCCCATTATCTCATCTCAAATCATGGATAATAAGTTTTGTCCATTTAAATGTAAATATCTTTGGATTGCATGTTTGATCCGGTTCTGATCACGAGTGTTCTCAGCATCATTTCGTCTCTTGCATCTGTTATTTTGCTTTGCACCACTTTAGTTATTAACATACGGACTCAGGTTTACCTTAATAGGCATGAGAAGTTAGTTTCATAAACTTGATTAAAAAAGAACCAAAAATCATAGTCAAATATAATTCTCTAACTTGTCAATAGTTACTTCTGTAACGCCATACATCCATGCACTTTATGGTCTTTGATTAAATTAAAAGAGAACCAGAACTAACAAGTTTTGTAAAACTTAACAAATAATTTGATTCTCTAAGGTCTAAAGTGAATATGTAAGAGGAAATTACAGCATAATGAAGTAAACCCAAATAGTCCTAAAAGGTTTTACGCAAGTCTAAATGAATAGAGTTTTCCGAATGAATTTCAGGTCCTCAAATGTTCGTATCTGCCAACAGTCTTGTGGTAACACAATGACATTGTCCAGAACTTCTTTGAATAATTTCACAATAGTCAATGAATAATATTTTAGTCCAAACGGTAAAATGAACACATGGTAATTCCAATGAATAATGCAAAGAAATATTTCCTCTCAAAATTGTTCCTAACATAACATTAAAAACCTCTGGAGACTGATATTAAAACAAGAACATGGGAAATAGGAATGAACTTATTGATCAACTTTTATCCTTATGGCTCTACATCGCAATATTTTCCTACTCTATCCATTTCGCAATACTTCCTGAATGACTAATGTTACAACACTCCACGTCGCAACAGAACCCACTTAACTCAGTGGGAAACTACCCAAAATATATTGATCTGAAACACCTATTCAAAGTTCAATCGCATCGTACAGAGACGTGCCAAAAGTGAAACTCACGGAAAAGATTATAAATAATAGTATATACAGCACCATAAATGTATATTCGTCATTAGCTTAAACATTCTCTTGGTTGATTGTATATATACGCATGTAATGGAATCAGATAGTCCATACAAATCTCTCCAAGGAATCTAGACTGGAAAGTCTGTCTAGTCAATTACAATGTTACATATCGAGTCAAATCCTAGACTGACTGACAGTATGAGTGTCCAAAGAGAGGGGTGTTGACTGATAGTAGGAGTATCCAAAGAGAGCGGTGCTGACGGACAGTATGAGTGTCCAAAACGAGCAGTGTTGGCTGACAGTAACATTGTACAAATTTAGAAGTGTTGGATATTGCAGATGTCACCATACTACGGATAATGCTTAATTAAAAACTTGATCCATTTATTTTTATTAACTAATACATCATTCATCAGGCTCCACTTTTCTCCAGTTTTTTGCTGTTGTTAACTATTATTATTGCTTCTATCACTTTCCATTATGAAGTAATGTCGATCTACGTATATCCGGTACTCGCATGTTTCCAGTGTAGTTTCATATTTTTATGTATTTTTAATTTGTATAGTGTGATTGTTTATAATTTAATTTCTTTCAGCTCCAAATTTCAGTCAGTCATTTAGAAAGTCTGTTGACGCAGGTGGTGTAGGGGTTGGTGTTATATTGATTCAGTGTGTGTGTGTGTGTGATTTGGATTTTTAACGTAGCTTTAACAATTTTTCAGTCATGTCGCGACGATGTCTGCAGTGTAACAGTTTATAGTGATAAATAGCTCTGGGGCATCAGGCCGCAGACATGTAGCATGATGTCCCACCCACTCACATTATCCTGGCACCAGGCCGACCAGTCCTAACACTAACTTCTTAATGCTGAGCGCCTAGCGAGGTAGCTGTTAGTACCATTTTTAGAGGTCTTTGATATGACTCGGCCTGGGTTCGAACCCATGACCTCCCGCGTCCGAGGCGGACGCTCTAACCACTAGGCCATCGAAGCGGTTTGTATTGAATCAAGAAAACCTTGAAGGTGTTGATCTTAAAAAAATAGCAAGCACCAAAGTAATTGTCCTAAAACTAATACTAGCTTTACAACATTTTCAAGTGAATATTAATTGTATTTAGTGATCACAATCCCCTTACTTTTATTAAACAAAATGAAAACCAAAATTCAAATATTATTGAGGTCGAGTTTGATCTTGCAGGAATACAACATCGGGGGGAGAGTAATCGTATTTCATTGGAGATGCACTTTCACGTGTTAGAAGTGCTATGTTGTTTTATGTATATATGTCTATTTTGTGTCATTCATTAAACAGAATCATATCTAATTTGTATTACTATGTTATCATCTGTATAAATGACTTGTATGTAAACAAATCTTTATTGGATACATATTTTATTTTC